>PVKB01007263.1:0-39420 GCA_004027205.1 Ctenodactylus gundi
ACCAACAAACGGTAAGTACTTTTAAATTTACTATGTACTGGGCACTGTTTTTTATTGTATGAACAAGGACTAATGAACAGAAAGATTAAATAAGTTGATAAATTCAGACTGAAAGGGGAATGCTAATAATAACAACATAAGAACAAGCAAAAACCAAGACGGTGCTAGGCAAACTATGGTATGTGGGCACCCTAAGGTTCAGTATCTGTCTTAGTCATGGAAGGGATTCTTCATTTCTTATTCAATGTTCTAGTCTTCCCCTACATTGGCTCCTACTTTCCTTCCCTGCCTTGCTACACAAAGGCCAAAAAAGTTCTAAACCTTCTCTTCCAAAAAGGATTAGCCAATAACCATAAAAATGTATTAAATCAAAACAGTCTGTATATTCCTATTGCTTCTGACAGTGGTTTCAAAAATTTGGGGCAAGAGATCTTCACTGATTGAAAAACATCTTATATGTATCTAGAAAAATGACAGTAAGTTATATCTGAAAATTATTTTAATAATTCATTTTCAGTGTGCCTAATTATTTCTACAAGTACCCAGCCAGAAATGAAGAAAATAAACACTGTAAACTATCAAAGATAAACACACAAATAAGATGTGTCCCAACAGCCTTTGTTAGCATGAAAACTATTATCGGCCTACGTGTCCATAACAAGAGACTCGGCCACATGAACAATAGTACATCCCACACAGAATAGTAAAGAGCCTTTAAAATGAGTGAGCTAAGTATCCATGCATGGACTTCAAGAGTGGCCATGACATACAAAGTTGATCCATCCAAGAGATATTTGTGTAGTACTTTCTACTTAAGAGCTAAGATACAGTGATCGGAATAAGGGGGGAAAAACTGACATTGTTCTGGTACTTGAGCAGTTTAATAAAGACAATAAACAAGCAGGATGAAGATGACCGTTTTTTGAAATATATGCTGCAAAACAGAGAGAAAGGGGGATAGAGAAGAATAAAGGAAAGACATCTGTTGCTTTTAAAAACCATATAGTAGCTATGGGTTTATCACAGAACTAAACTTTAAAACAACTTAAGTCTAGACCACTGTTGTTTCCCTTGATATTTGTCGTAGTTTTGATCTGGAGGGTCCCCCAAAAGCATCACGTCCCATGGATACTGCACAGGGTTGGGAGATGCGGCCTGGCTGGAAGGGGTGGATGACAGGGCTTCATCTGGAGAGAGGGACATGTGTGGTCTGCCCACCTTGCTCCCTCTCTCTGTACCACGTTGTGAAGATCTGTGCTGCTGGAGTTCCGGCTCTGGCCCCGCCCCCCCTCTAGCCCTGCCCGTGCTTCCATCACTTTCCAGCTGCCACCTGTGACTGGACTGTGACCTTCTGAAACTGTCAGCTAAAATGCATCTTTCTTCCCTAAGTTGTGGAGGTCAGGTATTAAGTCACAGCGACAAAAAAAGTAACTAAGACAATATTCATCCCAAAATGTGAAAAAGAAAATGAATACTCTGACCACAGTTTCCCTCCAAACCATGTCTGGAGACTAGACCAGCACTTTAGAAAGTGGCTCTATCTATTCACATTAATGACCACCATTCTTTGAAATTTCTACTGAACCTCATACATTTCCCTGTAATTCATAGTAGTTCCTACACAATCCCTTTTTACAGCACACAAATTTAAATCAGACTAGATCACTGGATAAACTTAAAATTTTTTTAGTGGACATAGACTTGATTTATATAAGAAACGACATAAACATTCATCTTACAAAAATAACCACATATGTAGGTTAAAAGAAAAAGAGCTATGTGGCATCTGGGCATAGAATTAATTCAAGACCTTGCTCACACCACTGAAAGTCACCAATTATAGCTCGCCTAAGAGTTCAACCTAACTTCATAGTAAAGAATGTAATACCACCTGAAAAAAAGTAACCATACAACTCAAATCTGAATCCCATTTACATGTGTATCATAAAGGTCAGATTCTATACTTATTATTACATTTAGTAAAAGTGCTTTCACATGCTTACTATCAAATTCTGGAACAGGCTTACTCAGTAAGTAGGCTGAACTGTGACACCTAAAAAGATACATCCAACTCCTAAACCTGCTACCTGTAAATATGACCTTACATGGAAATTGGGACTTTGCAAATACAATTAAACTAAATTAAGGAACTTAAGGTGAAGTCATCCTAGACCTAAATCCTATCACTATTACACGAGAAAGTTGAAGGGATGTAATGCACACAAGAGACAAGACTGGGAGGGGAAGGGCAAGTGAAGGCAAAGACGGGCACACACGTCCACGCCCAGAAACATCCCAGGCTGCTGACAACCAACAGATCGTGGGTCACAAGTATGGAACTGACTCTCCAAGCCTTCAAAATGAACCCCAACCCTCAGACACCTTGGAATTCTGGCCTCCAAATAAACTATGAGAGAACCAATCGCCTGTTTTAACCACCAAGTTTGAAATAACATGTTACTGTAGCCTTCAGAAACTAAGACTTATTTATAAAATACGGCCACCCCCAAGGCATGGAGGTACCTACCTTTACATAAGCCTAGCACTCCAGGAGGCTAGTTGGAACAATTGCTGTTATAGGCAAATTAGTCACTGAGGGACTAAATGACATCAACTATCTCACAGTAAAAAAGGGCTGGGAATGTAGCTCAATGTGTAGGCCCTGGGTTCAATCCCCAGTATCAGAGAGGGAATAAAAGGAGCTCTACCCTATTATTTTTATGTTACTTATAAACCCAAGAAGAATACATAGTTAAAAAAATATTCTCTTCCCTCACAAACTACTAGAACTCAAATATACAGCAGTGTCCAAGGTACCTGCCCTCCAATTTATTACTCATAATAGACCAATGAAATAATTATTTTTGTTCTATGAACTAGGTCAGTTAGTCAACAAAAATATAAAGAGTGTACATGGAATTGAAAGATTCTAAGATTCTAGTCATTTTAGAAAAAAATCAAAGTAATCAGTTTTCAAAGTGTAATACATCTCAAAAGTGATCACTAAAAAATAAAGAAGCCAAGTGTGAGGACACACATGTGCAGTCCCATATGCTGCAGAGATTGGGGCAGCTCAAGAGTTCTGGACCAGTTTGGACAACATGGTGAGACCCTGTCCTAAAAAGAATAAGAGAACTTAGATTAATTTTATTATTTTTAAGATTTTAAAATTTCTAACAATTTTAACATTTTATGATATTGTGTTAATTTAAAATTAAACATATTTTTAAAATAATATATCCTCACTGTCAAACTGAAAATCCATTATAAAAAATATAAAGCTCATTTTTATTTTTTCTTGTTTTGAAACACGGTCTCAGTCTGTAGCCCAAGCTGGCCTTGGACTCAAGGCAAGCCTCGAGAGCTGGACTACAGATGTGCACCACTGTGCCTGGCTTACGTGGTGCTAGGGAATCAACTCAAGCTTGCCAGACAAGCACTTTAACCTCGGAACCATTCCTCCAGCCCCAAAGCTCACCTTTAGAACAAAAGCCCATCTCTGAGGAATTTTCTTAATTTAAAACGTAATACTACATGTCTATTTTACTTTGTGAAGTGAATGGCCCTGTCTTTAGTTGTTCAAATAAGGTTTATCATTAAAGGCCTCTGTTTACATTCAAGTTCATACAGCAGTTACACAAGCATGAACTTGAGAGTTTACAATGGAAATTCTGATCTAATTTTGACATAAGCCTTATAATTGAAACACATAAATGGGAACTACAAGGAGGGGTTTATTGTCACGGGGGTTTCCAACAGGGTGCTTTCCCTTCATCATTTTGGGTCCTGAACTGTTCTGGTCTCTAATCATAATTTACATATCAACTAAGTCCTCAATTTAGAAATAATATGTGCAGAAATAATAAGTACAGAAAATCAATAAATATCAAAATATTAAAAACTTTCTCACATTCCTTTTCATTTTTTTGTTACTTTTTCCAAAAAAAAATTATCAATTACATGGTATGAAAGTAAGAGGACCATCTACCGGCTACCATGCAATATCAAATGATGAAACTGAAAATGAGGAAAAGCTTAAAATTTTTTTGCCAAACTAGATGTCTGAATGTGTCTGTAAGTATTTTAAACAGCCAGGTTTTTTGTTAAAAAGGCCCACTACCTACAGGTGAATTTTTAAATTAGAAGTGTACTGGTTATGTATATTTACTCAAAATTACACTGAATCCCTTACTCCTTAGGTACTGTCAGTAAACAAGTGCTTCTTCCTCAAGAACACAAATTGGAAGCCAGGCATGATGGCACATGCCAGTAACCCCATCACTCTAGGAGACCGAGACAGGAGGCTCACAAATTCAGGTACATTCTAAGCAACTTAATGACTTAACCAGACCCTGTCTCAAAAAATTAACAAAAAATTTTAAAAGGAGCTAGGGATGTAGCTCAAAGCAAAGACCCTATGTTCAATTATCAGTACAACTAAAAAAGAAAATGTATATGTATACATTTTCCATATACATAGTTATGAATATATTTTCCATATATTTATATGGAAAAGTTAGGGTAGGGTGTTGAAGAAAAACCTTATAGTAGAAAAGTAACCATCTCCTGAGTCAGAGGATCAGAGTCTATATCAACAGTCATAAACCATACAGATGGTACATAGTCTGAACATGATGTGATTAAAAAGTCATTCTACCTCTGTGGTCTCACTCTCAATACACTGCAATCTAGGCCAGTCATAAGAAAAACAGACACATTCCAATAGAACAACTTTGTATGAACTGATGAGAACTCCTTTAACAGCCAGGGTCATCAAATACAAAGGAAGTCAGCCAAGAGGAGCCTAATACTAAGACATGAGAATGAAATACAACATGGTATATCTTGACAGAATTCTGGAACAGGAAGAGGGCACTAGGTAAAAACTACAGTAATCTTAAAGTGTAAACCTGAGAGAGTAAAGTATCAGTATGGGTTTATTCTAACATAGATACTATACAACCTAAGAAGATGTTAATACAGGAGGAACTGGCAGCTAGAAAGAAGGAAACTTTCTATACTATCTTCTTAGATTTTCAGTGAACCCTACATTTCTTAATAAAATGCTTTTTAAAAAATTACATGGTAGTTATTTCCACAAAAATACTAAGCTCCTAAATAAAATTTTCCTAAACTCATGTTACAGCCTAATTTAAGGGAAGTACTAGACCTACTAAGTGGTTTCTTTTAGTACTACTATTACATCTACTGGAGTTTTGGGATCCCTGGGGTCAAAATAAAGAAAACCTGACTGACTCCACTTTTTCAAACAAACAGCCTAAATAGGAAGTCTGCCCTTCTTCCACCACCATGCACTAAATTTTATGCCCGGGAACACAATGACTATTTCCTCACTTATATTCTAAAAAAAATACAAAAGCACAATGCAATATCCAAAAGATGGCCCAAAATAATAATTATAGCAATATAAAAAATGTTATCATAACAAAATATAAAACTCTTACTCTTTCATTTCACTGGCATCTGCTAAAAGCCAATACTGTTAATGAAGTACAAATCCATACTAAGCAATGAAAATTTAAAAAAAAGAAACTGCAAAAGAAGGGGAAAGTAGACGGAGCATTTAACTACTGATCGACATGTACCCTGCCCTCCTTTCAATTATATATCAACCCTAGGTATTCTGATCAAACATTAAATTCCATTAACACTTTCTGAGATGAATCTAAAACTGCTGCTCTGTAATCCTTCAAAAGCAAGGTTCTAAATAGATATCAAAGGAAATAGCAAAAACAAATGAAGATTATACTAGTCAAGTGCAAGGCAAGACAGAAAGAAATTATCTTTTGTTGATTCTAAGATGCCACCAATAAACATATGCCTCAGAATGGAAAAGATACTACCACAGTTGCTGAGTGGTATGTATTGTGGTGGGTTTAGCCTGAGAGTCAACGGAAGCGTAGATGCGAATGCACTACTATTTGACCTAAGTACCTTCCCAGGCGCTAAGAAGAGGAGGATTCCACAAGTCCTTAATCACGCAAGTTAATGGGAAAACAGAAGTCAAAATTTTTACATCTTACCAAGAATAGATTTACTTGCAGTACACAAGACAGACCAATATCTTTACTAAAACATCTCAACAAATTAAATTTCATTAAATTATTTGGGAAACAAAATTCACAAGTACTTTAAAACACACTTTTTATCAAAAAACAGAACTTAGTTCTTTTCTTTTAATCTTCCCCTACAAATCATAAATCTCTTAAACACATAAAGAGGACAAATCATAAAATAAACTTTTTCTAAAGGAGAAGAGGTCAAAGGTAGCAGGAAGAGCAAACTATGTGTGACCTTATATATGAACTCTGGAGAAGTTCTTGTTGAACGAATATATCTTTATTTCTATCCATTTTTATATGAACATTAACTTGGGTTAACACAGGACTGCTCGTGGATGAGACGGCACCTGTTGCATCACAAGCCGTCCTTTCACAGCAGGGCCCTGAGTCTGGCCAGGTGGGGCGCTGCCCTTTCTCCCATTGTGAGGGACACTTGGGCTCAGCTGGGCGGAGCAGCTGAGCGAGCAGTGGCTTCCTGAAGAGGACGGGCCCTGAACAGAAAGGATAACTCAAACACGAACATCTTGTTGATTCTTTCAGTCTCCACTTTGGGGGCTATTTAAAAGTTAGTATAAATCAATTTTTACAAAAATTAAGTTTAAACACTTCAAACTCCTTTGAGGAACCATATCTATACTTCCAAAGTCTCCTATGTTGACTCAGAACAACACATCTAAAGGCTTTACTATACACTAGGCAGTAACTGTTTTATATATTAATTAACAGAAGAATGATAGTAAGTCCATCAAATAGGTACTTAGTATCATTTCCCTTTTACAGGTAAGAAAAAGGAGACCTATAATGTTAATTAACCTGACCAAAGTCACGCAGATGATAACTGGTATAGAGAATAGAAAATTGATCAGAGATTGCTCCAAGCAGTCTGGCTCAATCTACCCCAAACCACCACATTACACTGTCAGCTTCCTTCAAAAGACAAAATACATGTTATTTCCCCTATTTTGCCAGATTTATAGAACAAAATGTCCAGATTTTCTCAAATCCTTCTCCCTACAGATCTTAGTCGATTCCAGTATTTGGCAACACTGCCAAGGTGGAAAGCATAGAAGTCTCCCCTCAGCAGGAGGTATGATCAAAAAAATGCTTAATTTTAAAAATCCATTACTGTAAAAGACACACTTCCTCAAAAAAAGAAACTCCCTCAAAATACTCCTCCTTGCTTCAAACAAACTTAACCCACTGCTCTTGCCATTTTCTGAGGCAGTTCTGCAAATCTTTTATGAGTGTCTCTAGTTGGGCAGTCATAGCTTTCTTGATATCCGTAATCAATTGAAAACATGCACTTTTCAAGGTCAACTTTAACTCTGAGGGAGAGCCAGAAGCCACATGATGCAAGATCTTGTGAATAAGATGAATGAAGATACATTATAATGTTTTCACAAGCCTGCCTTTCCATTTGATAGCATTCAGTAACAATATTCATTATATTTTTTAAAATCATACCTCATAAATACACTGAGAGAGGACTTCAGAAGTACTTCACAGTAGGAAGAACGATGGCACAAGTGTGTCTGAAGCGAGAGGGAGTAATGTGTGGGGATTAATGGTAAGACCTATTACTGGAAGAAATTAAACTTTTACGGTGTATTGTGATCACACCATATATTTGGGCACTGAGTTAAAAAAAAAATAAGGTGTAACAATTATCCAAGTTCCCTCTACTTCAGACCATAGCTAGTCCAATTAAAGATTTTCAGGCTGGAGGAATAGCTCAGCAGTTAAAGCACTTGCATACCAAGCGCAAGGCCCTAAGTCATTCCCCAGCACCACGTAAAGCTGGGCATGGTAGCCCACGCTTGTAATCTCAATATGCCACAGGCTGAGGCAGGAGGATTGCCTTGAGTTCAAGGCCAGCTTGGACTACACACAGTAAGCTCAGGACCAGCCTGGACTGCAGAGTGACACCCCACCTAAAAAAGAAAAAGAAAAAAAAAATCAAAAACCTACAGAAGAGTCTCTCATTCTTTGCCCTCTAAGGAACGAGCCTACTGAAAAATTTTAAGAGCAGAGAGAAACAAAGTGAGTTTTATTTTTCTGACTAAAAATAGTTGTGTGATCAAACAGCAAAAACTTTTGACATAAACTAGCAAAAAGAAAAAAACAAGAAATGATAACGGAGACTAGTTCCCGTCAGGCCACAGTATGAGTCAAATACTTCAGACCTCAGAGCTCTCACAAGTAGTTGTCAACCCAAAGAGATAAAGTGCTTGATGAAGAAATGATAAACATTATAAAACTATTAAACAACTCAACTATAATTATGTTACAGGTTTACAATGAGCTAATTAAGTTTCAAAAACAACCAACAACACTAGAAGAAAAGTCACAGCATGAGGAAATATAAGGAGTTAAATAAAGACTTTCTTTCAGGATAATTCTATTTGTTTATTTAGTTACGGCACTGCCCACCCACCACACCCCACAGAAAAGCCACATTAATCGGAGGTCACCTCACCTCCTGCCATTTCCTCTGCAGTGAGTCTGCACAGTTATGGTGCATGGCAGTGATCTTATTCATTGAACATAAAGCAACTGAGAAAAACATACAAGCAGCCCAGACCTCTGGCACCCTGGAAACCACAAGAGAGCAAGAGCTTGTTTTCCCCCTTTTCTAACAGATATTTGTACAGTTTTTTCTTAAATGGCAATATACCTAGAATGACTGCAACTTGTGTACAATCATGCATTCATACCAAAGTCAGAGGTCAGTTCACACTAAGACTATAAATAAAGCAAAACTTTAAATAGACTTTTTAGTAAAGCAGCTGTCATTTACCTATTCCTTCATTTAATTTTGATCTATAAACGAAATAAAAGCAGTAGTAGAGTTTTTGACCACTGAAATTCCTGACCAACCTTCAGAATTAACATGGCGCAGAGATAACCTACATTCTTTGTTGCTTTTATACAAATGGTTATGCAAAAATAAAACTAAAAAATAAGTTTAAAAAAGCAAAGGGAACTTTTCTGCAAACAATAAACATGCTATCAGATTTTAAGTAACAATTTCTGAATATGAAAATACGAAATAATTTACTTATTTCAACAAAATACATTTTTGAAGGCCTTGACAACTACAAATGGTCACAAAAGTATGTAAAATGTGAAAAAAAAACCTAGGAAAATGTGATTTCACCTCTATAGTAATTCGTGTAACATAACAATAAAGGATAAGCTGATTGAGAACAAGTAAATACACATATTTCTGAACCTCGGGGAAACATCCACACCCAAAATACAATGCCTTGTCAATACAATGACTGAGAGCAAATTTTAGGTAATCTTGATAAATCTCCCTTGGTGAAAGGGAGGTGTGATGGTGCCACTCAGGTCTATCCTTCCTTACACCTATACTTTAAAGAATGACTAAAAAAGTGTCAAATGTTTGGAGTTCTTGCACTGGACTGGCTAAGCAGCCATAATCTGCTGTCTGTTACTTCTGCCAAGTCCTGTGTTTTATTAGTGCACATCTGTTGAGTACCCAAGAGCAAGTCAGAGGGAGTGTAGAGGTGTCGACTTGTTAAAAATACATTAGTCTAGTTGGAAGGATCCTTCTTAAGGAGGAAATCTCAGACTTATCCCCCTTCAGGCCCCCTTCCTCTCTACTCCCCTTGTCACTAATCCAAAATTTAATCTCTAATTAAAGGTGTGACCTATCCGGGTTACTGCCTTCCCTGCATTTGCTTCCAAGTGCTCCCATGCCACGTGGGCTCACCCTAGTTAGGGAGGTATGCATTGAAGAGTTTGTACGGAAACATCATCTTACTGTCCATTTGAATTCATCAATGCATTAAAAAGTTGTATTCCAGGTGCAGTTATTAAGTAATGGTACCATTTCTTATAATGTAAGCATATTTTGACAATAATCAGCTCACTATAATTAACTGACAATTGAACTTTATTTATTAGTTTTATAATCTCGCTGCTATACATTAACATATTATGCAACATCTACTATGCTTGAAACAACATATAAAAACAAAAATAGCAGTAAAAGTGTTTGTCCCAAAAGAGTTCAAATTATCAGCCAAATGAGTGATTGTTACCAAGAACTATCAAATGCCATTGGAATATACTCTACGGAGAAAGTAGCTAACGATCATGTTGTTTTGCTTCCTTTTATGACTTCTCTTTCCAGAAACATTTTTTCCTAATTTTTTTAATCTAAGAAAACTTTAATTACCTGTTAAAAGCAGCTGCCTTGTATTGTGTGGTGTATCTTATTGACAAAATGTTACCAATCTAGATCTACATATCTATGTGTTAAAGCATTCACAAATTTATCTTCAGCTTTTTATTATAGATGTAGCATCTGTCATTAATATTTTTGATCAGCCATGCACATCGAGACCCAAGAAATAACATTAAAATGAGAATAATGGAAGCAAACGTGAGCAGTAAGAGATAATCAAAAATGACCATTTGGACTACAAAACTAAATGACTAGAACTTGGAGAAATAAACGTAACTGGAAGAGAAAATCCAATGGATGAACAAAAACTGAAGAGAACTAAAAGACTGCAGCAAACAACTGCAGTCACAGGAAGAGATTTACAAGAAAATATTATGAATAACCTTATGCCCTTATGTAATAAATTTCAAACAGAAAAAAACAAATAAAATGCCTAGAAAAATACAAACTATCAAAATTGATTCAAGAATAATCAGAATACCTGAACAGCCCAAAAACCATCAAAAGAAGAAAATTAGCAAAAAGTTTTGCCAGACCTGGTGGCATGAGTCTACAGATCCAGCACTCTGGAGATGGAGGTGGAAAGATCACATGAGACCAGCCTTAGCAACGTTGCCAGACCCCCACCTCAACAAGAAAAAACAACCTTAAAGTAAGATTTTTATTGCCATAGATACAAGTATAAAACCAGGTTCAGTAACTGTAAAGGCAGCTCAATGAAACTCACAAAGCAGGCACTCCAGTGTCACACAAACCTTTCCAGGGAGCAAAAGAGAGAGCTGAATTATGCCCCCAATTTATTTTATGAGGTCAGCATAATTTAAAAATCAAAATCAGAAAAGAAATTATGAAAAATAAAAATTGGCCAATTTCATTAATCAATATTTTAAAGCCCTTATACAAAATATTAGCACACAGAATCAAAAAGCATATAAATAATATATCTCAAAACTCCAGAAATTTTTAAAATTATAAATGTAATTCATCACATGAAAAGATAATAGAAAAACAGTGATTATAACAGATAACATTTAAAGCATCAGAAAATGTCACACTTACCTTCAAAAGTTCATAACAGACGGGACTAACAGAGGTCCAAAAAGTTAGCAAAAACAAAAAAGGAATACCTTTTTTTGGGGGGAAACAGGGTCTCCCTCTGTAGTCCAGGCTGCTACTGAACTGACCATGTAGCCCAAACTGGCCTCAGAGTAACTAACCCTCTTGAATGATGGGATTACAGGCGTACACCATCACATCCAAGTTTATGTGGTGCTAAGGAGTCACCCGCAGGGACCTTGTGCTTACCACTGAGCCACCAGTCCCAGCAAAAAATTTTTACAGTGAAACTGCTTCAAATTAAGAACAAATAATGATGCTCACTATTACTACATTTATTCAACATCTTATTCAAGGCCCTACTTACCCTAAGAAAGAACAGCACCAAAATTGGGAAGAAAAAACACTTCACAATATTACTATCGATGTAAAAAAAAACAAGCAATATGTAGATTATTGAAATTAGCAAATGTTCACCAGAAAATCTACATACCCTCCCAAAAATCAATGTCATTTCTGTTTATAAATCATTAGAAAACTTCAGTAAAAGAGAAAAATTATAATACCAATAAGAAATACAAGGTAGTTCAGAGTCAATCTAATAAATTAAACTCTAAGCTTTCATTGAAAGAAGTTATGAAGCTAATTTTTAAAAAGGTCAAAAGAGAAAAATACATAGAAATATTCTACATTCACAGTTTATCGAAATGTCAACTTTCCTTAACTCATTCAATTAAAAATTTGAAGATGCTATTGAGTTTTCAACAAAGTTAACTCAAGAAATTCTGCGTAAGTGTAAGCTCTGAGAAAATGTGTTTCCTTCATTAGTACTTTTCCAGCTCCTAAAAGGTTTCTGTCTTATCACAGTTATTTAATACATGTGTTGAATAAAATTTTTATCAAGGAAACACAACAGGAAGACTTAACAAGCATTTATGAATGTTAGAGTGGAATCAACACAGGAATAGGTAAAAAAGACTAATGAAACACAACAGAAAGACAAAGAAACAAATGCACATACATGAAATCCAACACATAAAGCAGAAGAGCAGGTCCCACGGGAAGGACAGATGACTCAACACATGATGCTGGAACAACTGTCTATGAGTGTGGGGGAAAAAAAAAGAGAAAGTTGAGGGCAGAACATTATCAGTCTATAAACCCAGTCTACATTATCTCTCGAAGTCCCCATAGAAAGACAAGTTTTGATTTTCTAGTATATTCTGATGCTATTCTCACCGAGAATGTATATGTAGTATTTTACCCAGAAGAGTGGTGCTTAATAATATGAATGCTTCCTAATAAGCTACAGCTGTTGGATGCCTCAAACCCACCTCACTGTGAAGCCTTGCTTTACCCCAACCTAGCCTGCACTGATGTCTACTTCCAGTGAGTGCCGCTGTCAGGTAGTTTTTTGGTTTTTTGAGGGGTCTGTTTTGACCCTTTTCATATTTTTATTTTGAGATGGCTTTAATTTTGTTGGGAAAACTTTTAGAAGTGACATAGTTAAACACTTGCACCTTCAAGTCCAATGTAGTATGATTTGTATTTAAGTTGACTGCAGAAATTGTGATGGCATGTTTAGGTTACCTAATATAGATTTTGCATATTCTTGAAGCTGGTATTTTTTCTGCTATATAAGAAATGCTATCTTCTACTGTGTCTATTTGGTTTGTAGAATTATTATTTTGCATAAAATTCAAGTGCTGTTTTACATAACATACTACCCAAATTATAGAACAGACTGTGGAGGAAGGGTAGAAAGAGGAAGGCAATTGAGTTTTTGAGAGAGGACTGTCTGAAATCTCACTAAGCTTCCCTCTTCCTGTACTTTAAGACTTTAAATTCCTGTCTAGGAAGTGTAGTAAAAAAAAACATTCCACACAACACTGATATATTATAGCTCTTTTAAGAGAATCTAGCTTTATTATCTTGCCTAGTAGTAAGTGACCTCATTATACCGTTAGCAGGAAACTCAAAAACAGTAGAAGGCATCAAAATAATAAAAATAAATCTGACAATCTTAGGGCATATACTTGATTCTGTATCAATTTTTCACAAAGCCAGAAAAAAATGACTAAAACAATTACCAGACTGCTATACAGTTTCTAGAATGTTACTACTGTTGTATAATTTCTAACATTTTGTATATTGTACTTCTGTCAGATAGTATGCCCCTGCTAAATATTTCACATGACACTTAAATTGTGTTTTAAATAAAACATTATCACACATATCAGGTTAAACTCAGCTACACGAATTATTGTCATAAAACATTTCAAGTAATATGTAATTTTCAATATTAATGAAGTTCTAAAACATTTCTATAAACAGAAAACTTTATCAAATTACACCAATTCTGAAATTTGCTTAGTAATGAGCAAAAGAATAGATGTGCCATTTTATAAAATTATTTTAAGGGATAAATTTTGTACACCTTTATTTCAGGTGGACTGGCAAAATCAGGAATTCCAATTCAACTTAGTTCATGTGAGGGTGGGAGGGAATAGATTAGCCTTGACAATCACTTAGAATGTTAAACAAAAAAAGAAGCATTGTAAGCCTCCTACAAATACAATTTTGCTATTTTGTTCAGCTATGAAAAACTATCATTTCTTCAAAATAAAGAAAAAAAACTTCAGACAAAGCAGAAATAGAAACTAAGTCAAAACAATAGTGAAAATTTAAGAAATAATATACATGCATACATTGATTTCGTTACAGAATATAATACAACTAACTAGTACTTATGCTCACTTAAAATGACACTAAAAATAAAAAACCAGGGTGGAGGAATGGCACAGTGTTTATAAAGCATTTGCCTAGCACAAGGTCTGGAGTTCAATTCCCCAGCACCACATAATCCCAGCACTTTGGAAGCCTGCGACAGGAAGACTGCCATGAGTGCAAGGCTAATCTGACTTCATAGTGAGTTCAGGATGAGCCTGGGCTACAGAGTAAGATCCTCTCTTTAAAATAAATAAATATAAATAAATTAAGTTGTCTTCAGAGTTAAGAACAGGAAACAAGTCATGCTACTTATTTATTCTAGAACACTGAGGGAAAGAAGGGAAAACTTTATGTCTTGTCCTAAGTGTTAACAAATGCAATTTGCAATTACTAATGCTTTAAAAAAGGGACTCTTATTAATATATTAATGTTAGCTTCAGAAGCATTTCATCAGTTCCCATAAAACTGTCTTTTAACTTTCACTAATTCAGCAAACTAAGTTTGCACTGTCTGAGCACACACACATCTACATTGCTTGTGTATATACATGTACACATACGTGTACACACATATATTGCATGTGTACTCACAGTCTCAAATGGCTAAGAGGTGATGTTTAAAATTCTACTCTAGAATAACATTACTATGTTAACTCACTCAATTTCATTCAAAAGTCAAATTACCAGCAACACAGCTACTAGAATTGTGACCATAAAAGTTCACACAACATCACATAAACTTTTCCTTACCTAACGAATCTATAAATGTTTTTGCTCTGTAATGCAGCCAAATCTATAGATATATATATATATGTATTTCTTACCCACAAGACATTAGAGAAAGAAATATAAGAAAAAAAGTTTTACTCTTTCCTACACTGCATGCAGGTAATAAAAATAGATGCCTTACAACCGACCATAAAACAAAAGCTCTAAAACATAGGTCGGATGAAGTAAAGTATGAAGAGAAAAAAATACAAAGAGGCCAAATTTAGACAAAATATACTCAAGATGCAGTTAAGTGGCTTCATTATGAAGAGATAGTAGAATTTTGCAAAAAGTAAAATTTAACACTTAAGTGCTTACAAAACATACAAAGCTAACAATGAAAGGGTGAAAATATGCAACGAATTCCATCAAAACAAAAAGCAAATGTTAAAATATCAATATCAAAAATGTTCAAATTTATTTGGCAAAAACTATGAATAGTAATTTAAAATTCTTTTTTTTTTTTTTTCTTTTGAGACAGGGTCTCACTCTGTAGCACAGGCTGGTCCTGAATTCACTGTTGAGCCCAGGCTGACCTTGGACTCAACCCAATCCGCCTGCCTCAGCCTCCCTGCTAGAATTACAGGCATGCGCCACCATGCCCGGCTTATGTGGTGCTGGGGAATCAACCTGGGTACTCAGCACTTGAACAGTGCTTCCTAGGCAAGCGATTTAACATTTTAACTGCTGAGCTATTCTCTTTCAGCCCAAGAAACAGAAAATTATATCAACACAGACAAAATCTGTGCAAGAACTAGCAACAGCAGTGTATTGAAAGCAGTGCTAAATTCAATTTTTTTAAACATCAAATGTAAAACCCTTGAAGATTGTGAAGATGAACCCACTAAATACCATTCATCCTACTGAGTCAAACAGATTTTGTTCGCAGCTTCTGTGGAACCAGAAAGTGGAAAGAAGAAATACAACACCTACATAACTGAATAAACAAAGAAACATGGGCAAATGACAGAGTATAAAATCTCTCAGTGTGCTACAGAAATACGTTCTAATGAAGCGATGGAGAGCCAAGGCATTTAGGAACAACTTCACAGGCTGCCACATTAAAGAGTTAACAAAAATAAAGTGCATCCATTTCTGTAGATATCAAAAGAACATTGGGTAAAATTGCATTACAAATACATAAAACACTAATACAATATTTATTTATATACCTTATCAAAAATGTCTAAGTATTATACATAATAGAGAAAAAAAGATGAGTAAGCTGGGCCCAGTGGAACAGGCCTATAATCTCAGCACTGTGGGAAGCTGTGGAAGGAAGATAGCAAGTCTGCGCACAGTCTGAGCAATTTAAAGAAGGAGACCCTATGTCAAAAATCAAAAATAAAACTGGGCTGGGGATTTAGGTTGGTGTGAAGGCCCAAGGCTCCACCCCCAGTACCCATCACCACATACACCATACTACCTTCCTTCCCCTTTACCCTTCTCAAACCCCTTATCTCCACCTCCCTTTTATGAGCATCTCAAAAAAAGGTAAGCAGCAGAACAAGGATATCTACTGTGTTCCTTCTGACTTAATAATTTTATTATTTTTTAAAGTTCTGTGCCAGAAGTAGTGGCACATGCCTGTAACCCCAGCTATTCAGGAGGCTGAGGCAAGAGAATCCAGTTTGAAGGCAGAATAAGAGACTTAGCAAGACCCTGACTCAAAAGAATATTTAAAGAGATGGAGATCCTGACTTAAAAGAAAATTTAAGAAGAGGTGGAGATAGATCTTAGAGGAAGAGTACTTGCCTAAAAACACGTGGGACCATATATTCAATCCCCAACACAGCCCCACCTCCCAATAAAAGTTCTAGCTAACTATAGAAATAGGGTAGGGAATTAAAAGGAAAGAAAACTGCAGGCTATGGGCTAAGACAGAAAATCTGTATACACACTGTTGACAAAGGACTTATATAAACAAATACATTTAAGAACCAAAAAAATTCATCACACAAGCAACCCACTTCTCAAAATATTCAATATGGGAACAATCACAAAAAAAAGCTCTATGCTACACAGCTGAAATGATGCTTAACATGACTCGTTATCAGAAAAAGCAAATTAAAACCACAGTGAAATATCACTACACACCGACCACACTGGCTAAAATACCAAGTAGCAGTAAGGGTTGGGCGTAACTGGAATTTCCATACAAGACTGGTCGCAACAAAACATTACCAAAATTTTACAAAAAAACTGCCAAAATACTTTGCAGAGTTTCACAAAGTAACCATTTGGCCCAAAAATCCACAACTTGGTATTTGTCCAAGAGAAATTAAAATAAAGCCCATGCAATGCATGTGCGTAAGTTTTCACAGCAGCTTTACTCATATTTCCTAAATACTGAAAACACCCAAATGTTCCATCAACAAGCAGACAATAATAAATTGTAGTATAACCACACAGTGGATTAAAACCAAACTCACTAAGTGAATAACTACTAAAAATAGCCAATATTACAGATGGATCACCAAACCACTCTGCTGAGCAAAAGTATCTCATGCACCAAAGACTACATACTAGATAAAGTCTGAAAACAAACCAAACTAAACTGGGTGATAAAAGTCAGGGCAGTGGTGACCTCTGGAGGTTACTGACTCGGGAGGTACACGAAGGGTCTTCTGACAGAGACAAACGTTCTGTAACTTGCATGTGGCAACACTGCACATTCTATATATCGGCCAAGACTCATCTGCAATTAACGGTTAAAATGAGTGCATTTCAATGTATGCAGTTACTATTACACAATGAGAATGGTTAACAGGAATGGGAGGGGAGTAGGAAGGTTTTGCTTTTTATTTGGAGTACCTCTGTACTGATTATATCATAGATGATGAGGTAAAAATTCTGTGTACTTAATGACATTTTTCACAAACATTTCACTCAGTTTTTCAGTAAAATTTTAACATTCATATAAACATATAACTGGTGGAGCAAAATTAAAAGCCAAGAAAGAGATTCCTCATAAAAGACATGACAATAGAGGCTCTGGGTATAACTCAGTGATACAGCACTTGCCACCACTAGCTTTTAACCCTGGCACAATGATAAACAGATTTTTTAAATTATAAAAATAGCATATGATAAAAACCTGGTATCAGGAAACAAACTATCAGATCCTCATTGTTGTTACTGTTGTTTGTGAAACTGAGAACAAAACTCGGGGATAGAGCAAAAGCACTGCAGTTGAAGGGCTAGCAGGCCCCAGATTCGATTCCCCAACACCACATAGGCCGGGAATGGTGGTATACTCCTGTAATCCCAGCAGCACTCAGGAGGCTGAGACTGGAGGACTGGAGGAGTTCAAGGCCAGTCTGGACTAAACAGTGAATTCAGGACCAGCCTGGAATACAGAGTGAGACCATGTGTCAGAGAGGGAGGGAGGGAGAGAGAGAGAGAGACAGGGAGAGAGTGCAAGAAAGTGACAGAGCAATCTTGAGTAACAAGACTAAAGCAGGAGGCATTACAATACCAGACATCAAGTTATACTATAAAGCAATAGTTGTAAAATCAATATGGTACTGGCACAAAAAACAGACAGACCAGTGGAACAGAATTGAAGATGCAGAGACAAACTCAAATACCCTCAGCTACCTAATCTTCGATAAAGAAGCCAAAAGCATACACTGGAAAAAGGACAGCCTCTTCAAAAGTTGGTCATCCACATGCAGAAGAATGAACATAGGGACACGGCTGTCACCATGCACCAAAATCAAATCAAATTGGATCAAACACCTAGATAGTAAAACTGAAACACTGAACCTTACAGAAGACAAATTAGGCAAATATCTAAAAGACATAGGTTTAGGCAAAGACTTTCTTAATAAGATACCTTTTGCAAAAGAAATAGCTCCCATTATTAACAAATGGGATTATGTCAAATTAAAAGGTTTCTGCACAGCCAAGGAAATTATCAACAGTGTAAAAAGATAAGCTACACACTGGGAAAAAATATGTACCACCAATACCTCAGATAAGAAGCTCATAACCAGAATATACAGGGAACTGAAGAAAAGGAAGTCCCTCAAAATCAAAGACCCCAACGAAAAATGGACAAAGGAAATGAACAGACAGTTCTCAGATGAAGAAATTCAAATGGCCAATAAATACACGAAATGATGTTCAACATCCTTAGCCATAGAGAAATACAAATCAAAACATCACTAAGATACCACCTCACTCCATACAGAACAGCATATACCAAGAACAAGAAAAGTAATCAGTGCTGGCAAGGCTGTTGGGAAAAAGAAGCCCTCCTGCACTGCTGGTAGGAATGTAAACTGGTACAACCACTATGAAAAGCAGTATGGAAGTCTCTCAAAATACTGGAAATAAATATCCCCTTCGACCCAGTGATATCTCTTCTGGAAATTTTCCCAAGAGTTAAAAAACAAATCACGACAGAGATACATGTATACCCATGTTCATAGCAGCACAACTAACAACAGCTAAAATGTAGAAGACACCAAAATACCCATCAAAAGACCAATGGGTACATAAATTGTCATATTTATACACAATAGACTACTAAAGACAAATAGGTTGGAGGCTTTTATAAGTAAATGGATGCAACTTGAGACCATTATGCGTACTGAAGTGAGTCAGAAGTAGAAGGTGAAACATCAAATTATTATTTCATAGAACATAATGTAAGGGAATAGTGGAAAATGGAGGAAAGGAGGGTCAAAAAGAGACAAGGGAAAGATTTGTAACTTTGTCATGACATGTACGTGCAATAATACTTAAGATCAATGTAAACTTTATGTATTAAACTTACACATTATTAATAAAATGGGGGGAAAAAGAAAGTGTGAGAGCAGGAGCTAGAGTGAGCAAGAGAGAGAAACAGAGAGAGAATGCCCGCTAAACTCAGGACCTCCAGGTTTTTGGCACCAGAGGCCAGTTTTCTGGAAGACACGTGTCCTCCTCAGGACAACAGGCTGGAGCTGGAGCATCACCACCTCAGCTCTACCTCAGAACATTAGATCCTGAGGCATGCAGACTCTCATAAGGAGCGGGCAATCTAGATTCCTGGCAATATGCAGTTCACTATAGGGTTCCTACTGAGAATCCAATGCTGCTGCTGACCTGACAGGAAGTAAAGTTCAAGCTGGGGAACCCTGAAATATAGAAATAAAGTGAATTTTTAAAAAACATATTAGAGACTTTTCTGGTAAGTGAATAAACATGAACAATCATATAAGAAAACAAGGCAACAGTAAAAATAAGAATTCAGACTTCTGTGGAAGTTATAACAATATAACAAACCCCACAACCTTTAAGTATCATTTTATATCAATGAGCAAATGTGTAACGACTTTTCAATTATGAAGTAATAAATACTGTAGAAAATCTACAAAAATATAAAATATTTCAACATTTGGGTCATTTCTATTTCTTTACATAGTTTTTATTCTATGAATAATATAACAACATCTCACATTATTTCATGTTAACCATAATGTAAATAACCTTCTATTCCATATACATTCCTAACATAATTCTTATAAGTTCTACTGCTCTACCTCTAAGTTCACCTAAGAAGTGAACTGATTTTAACCACTGGTCTATAAAGGACAATTCCAATATGTCACTATTATAAACTGTATCATGATTAATATTCTTGTATACAGATCTTCACAGTTCTTAATTCTGTTAAAAATCCCTAGTGGTCTATTTATCAAGTGTAGATAGATCTTTAGAGTTTTTCTGTTGTAAAAATGCCTGTAAGTGTATTTATGAAGCAAGGCTATTAATAAATAATACCAAAATTCTAGTATCAACTGCAGGACAAAAGGAAAAAAAGCAGTCAGTCTGCTGTTAAGAGCTGGGGGTGCATCTCAGTGGCACAGTGCTTGCCAAGAGCATAAATAGGTTCAATCTCTAGCACTAAAATTTTTTTTTCTGCTTTTGTCTTTTCTTGGGGGGCTACACAGAGACAATAACTTAAAACATATACTATATTTGCTTTTTATCCGTTTGCTCATCCTGGTTTTCCCTTTAAGACTCAGGAATTATCTGTATCAATACCAATTTTAGATTGAATTCTGGTATACCTATTAAATTACTGACATTAAAAAAATAGCTTTGAAAAGCATTCATATACATATTATGTCTCCTACTTCAAAATAAACAATTCAACAAGAACTCCTGCCAAGTTCTTCTTGGTTCTGAAATCTCCAACATTCATTTTCATTCCTATATCTTTTTTCTCACATTTCTAGGTAGGAACAGAAATATACCAAAATTCCCTGCCTGTCTTATCTTCAGTTTGTGATCTCTGCCTCATCTCCTCCAGGAGCTTTGCCATCAAGTGACACTATTCTACTATTATCTTTCCTGTCATACCATTTCTTCTCTAGCTAAAATGTACAAACAAGAAATGTTTTGTCTTCTAAAAACACTAATATGAACTCCCATCCTTCGCCCCACCACTTTTATCTTCCTTTTTCTCCTCCATCATCATTTCCCTTGATGTTCCCATTTGAGGCAGAGTACACCACCGTTCTGTGTAGCCATCTGCTTATCCAGTACTACTGTTGTCTAAATCACAAAATTTTCACCATCGAAGCCCAAAGTGGTTGAGCAAAACTGTAATTCAGCACTCAGGAAAGCTGAGGCAGAAGGGCAACGAACTGGAACCCAGCCTGAGCATCACAAAAAAATGAGGAAAAAAAAAAAAAGCTGAGAAAACATAGAATGTAGCTCAGTGTGAAGGACGTGGGTCCAATCCCCAATAACCCTTTTCCCTTCAAAAAAATTTCCATCATCGGATTATAACCATCTAAAACATGCTGACTAAACAAGTTCAGCAGCCCTTGAAATTATCTTGTTTTGGCTTCTGATTATAATACCTGACATGATTTTTGTCTAGCTCTCAAGGAGTTCTCCTCAGTTGCCTTGTTTGTTATTTTGTCCCAGGTACCTTTTCAACAGCAGACATCCAGCGCTCCACACTGAACAATGCTGACCTCAACATGGAGAACCCTCACCTACACAACTATCTTCAACAACCTGTTACTTTATACCCCAAATCAATCTCTCTGCCCACACTTCATGCCTACATGACTAACTTAAAAAAGAATACATGCCCTCAGAAAGCTGTCCCTAACGCACCTCAAATTCAATGGGATCGGAACCATAAAGCAAAGTCACAAGACATAACTTGCAACCTAATCTGAAGAATTTGAGTGTTCATTTTTTTGAACCGGAATAGAAACGATATAAACACAAACCAAAAACAGTTTTAAAAGGCACTTCCTTCTGAAAAGATGAAGTAGATACTTTTTCCCCTATTCCTCCTCCTGAGAGAACCAAAATTCTTAACATAAAACAAACATAAAGAAGATTCTGAAAGCTGGAAAGAAAGCAGGCCGACTAACGTTTTGAAACCCAAGGAGCAAGACTGCAATAAGTTTCTTTGGTTTTATTTTGGCATCCTGTACCTCAGAGCTGAAGACGGGAAAGCCATCAACCCAGAAATATTGAATGACGAAGGCAAAGTCCAACAGAAGGCATGCTCTCTCTAGCGAAGTGCCACAAATCAGACAGTTTACTGACAAAAAAAAAAAAAAACCTCTCTAGTCCAGCTAAATACCATAGAGAAAAATTGTGGCCGCCACCTCCATTCATATTAGAAAAGGCTAAGTGAGAAGACTACTATTCCACCTCGGAAAACTACGTAACAGAGAATTTAGTAAGTCATGGTGTCAAAGAAGGCTAAATGCAGTATCAGGAGAAAGGAGTTTCTTCCTTACCACCACATACCCTCCCACTTCAAATTCCAATAGAGGCTGTGCAGAAACTCCAGATACAATAACTCTACCTGGCAGTAACAAGGCAGAACTGCACTTTCTTCTACTAGAGTGCTATCAAAAAGTCAGTTTACAGGTAGTACAGCAGCACATGCCACCATCCAGTTTCTGGGGAAATGTGGCCTAAGGAAGCTAGCCTGAGCAACTTAGAAAGGCCATGTCCCAAAAAGTGTAAAAAAAAAAAAAAACTTTCATTTGAAAAAAAAAAGGATGGAAATGTAGCTCACCAGCATGGCATGTGTGTGGCCCAGGGTTCCATCTAGTACTGGAGGGGAATGAAGACAGCTAAAACAATCTCAATAAAATCCAAAGCTTCGGGAAAAAATGTGAAAATATGCAAGTTTCTATAGAAAACTCTAAGAACAAGTAAGACCTTACACTGAGTGACAAAAAGGCAATCCACAAATATCAGATAACAGAAAACAAAGATGTTACAACTATCTGATGAAGATACTGGGCAATCCTGATTGAAAAAGAAATATTTTGACATTTACAAGCAAGCTTTAAAAAAAAAATAAGGATTAGAAAGCCTCAGGGGGGAAAAACTATAGAGAAAAGAACCATATGGAACTCAACACTGAAAAACACAATGGCTGAAATAAAAGGCTCAGTGAAAATAGTCTTATCAGCAAAATGGAAAGGACAGGAGACATCAATAAACTGAAAGATAGGTGAAAAATTATTCCATACTAAATGTAGAGAAAAAACACACTGACCTAGAAAAAAAAAAAGAAATGAACAGTTTTCAAGGGCTGTGGGACTGTAACAAAAGACTAAACTTTCACAGTAGTAAAGAAATGAGAAGACAGAAAATCGGGCTGAAAGAGTAGGTGAGGAAACAATAGTCTAATTTGTTAAAACATAAACGTACACATTCAACAAGATAAGTAAACCCCAAAGAAAAATTCTAACCATATTTAAATTTCTGAAACCTAAAAACCAAGAAAAAAAAGAAAATCTTGAGAACCAGAGAAAAGCACCTTATCTATGGAGTAAAAAACAGCAGATTTCTACTTAGAAATCATGGAGCTCAGAAGTAGCACATAATTTGTCAGAAGCTAAACCAAAGAACTAGGAACCCTGAATCCTATATCCAGAAAAAAAGGAAGAAAAATTCTGCAGGAATAAATAAGAATTCAAATGAAGGGAAGTAAGGTCTCCATACTTCACTCAAGTTGATAAAGCAATAATACAGTCAATTGAAATGTTACTACACATACATAATGCAATACCCAGAGCACCTACCAAAGAAAGAGCTAAAATCCTACAAGATAAGCATCGTTGCCATCCCCATTATACTGATGAAGAGATTAAGACTCACAGTTCCATAAAGACTCACGGTAGATACATACTTGACCAGCAAGCACAAGGCCCTGAGTTTGATTCCCCAGCACCATATCAAGCTGGACCTGGTGGTGCACACCTGCAGTCTCGGCACTCAGGAGGCTGAGGCAGGAGGATTGCCTTGAGTCCAAGGTTGGCATCGGCTACCAAGCAAGACCCTGTCTCAAAAATAAAGATGCAGATACTGACTGTCAATGCCAAAACCAAATAACTGCCCCCAATTTTTTCTCACCTCATGTTTCAAAAAAGGGTTTTCTGAGATTTAAGGAGTCCCTGGAGGCAGGGAGAATAGATCAGCAGTTAATAGTGCTTGCCTAGCAAGACAAGAGCAAGGGCCTGGGTTTGATGGTGGTGCACACCTGTGATTCCAGCAAGTGGGAGGCTGGGGCTGGAGGACTGCCGAATGTCTGAAGAGCGAGACCCTGTCTCAAAAAAGGGGCGGTGAGGAGTCCCCTGGGATTTAAAACTTAACATGAATAAGGATTTTCCCCCCACTGATCTCCATTAAAAATTTACAGGAGGTCGTTGGTTTACATTAAGTTTCTGCACTAGTTTCAATAGTCAAAACCAAACTGTGGGCTCTCACTAACGTTTTAGGTCAACATGCTGAAACTTTGTGTGACCTTCCACGAGATCAAGACAGAGAAAGAGAAAAGGAGAGAGAAAAAGAGAATTAGAGAGAGAGGGAGAGAGAGAAAATGACAGCCTCAAGTACATGTTTTCATCCATTTCTTTTGGCTGTCTTTTGGTTGCAGGAGGGAGTACTACAGCCCTTATCAGTTTTTTTTACTGGAGAAATTGGCAACATCTAAGTGCAGTGGTTGGGCTGGGGGTGTAGCTCAGTGGTACAATGCTTGTTTAGGATGTGCAAAGCCCTAGGTTCAATCTCTGCATAGAAAGATCACAGAAAGACACTGACCAACCGACAGTTCTTAATATGGATACCCAAAACTGAAAACATTCTGAAATCTCAAACTTTTGACCATTAAGTTGGCATTCTGAAAGTTCTGGATTTCAAAGGATTTCAGATTTCAACTTTCAGATTAGAGTACATTTACAGTAAAGTCTATGCAAATCTGAAAACCCAAAATCTCAAACGCTTCTGATCCCATTTTGTTTGTATAGGGTACTTGATCTGTACACATCTTCCTGTTCTTGTTGGAAAAACACGTAACTTCTGTTCTTCCTTCCATTCCACCTCCCGCAAAAGTAGAAACTCCTGAAGGCAAAGTCTTAGATGAACAGCCATCTCATGATAATCCCAACTTGAAAAAAAGATTTCTTCACTCACAAGGCCACCAAGAGGGTCTGGTAACATAATTTCAAAATAAATAATCCTGCCGCTCAGAATTTCAAGTCTTGATGAAAATACTCTCCATCCAAAAGTCATCCATCTTAGAAATGAGGAAATGTCATGATCAAAAAGTCAACAGCATAGTAAAGATAGGTTTAGTATAAAATACTCTAGATTTACTTCTTACTCTTTATTCAGTTCTACCAAAAACCAAATTATGTGACGCTTCTTTTGGTACACCTACAATGTCAAAAATTTTATGCTGGGAAAAGCAAAAGGCATCATTTCTTCATACAGAAAATTCAGGGTAAAATTAATCATCAGTTCCAGTAACCACCAAGATGAAATCAGATACAGTGCTCTGGAAAAAACCTTCAGAAACCATGTATAGTAATTTTAAAAGCAAATCACAGCACACACCTTTATACACACATTCACATAAAACTGTTTCACTCATAAACTCAAAAATGAACTTTTTTATTTTAATAAGAGTTGTACCCAAATTGTATTTGCCTGAGCAGACAAAGAGGCGAGAAAGTTTCCCACCCCAGAGCAAACCCCCAAAAGAAGACACTATGTCTTGTCAACCAAGTTATGATACCTTTTAACACCAAATGAACAGCTAAGTTTCCATTTGACTACATACATAAGTCAACTAAGAGTACATTCTCTGATCTTAACTGTGCAATACTCAGAATACGTTATGAAGAAAAAATACAGATATACATACTTACTCAACTTATTAACATGACTGAAAACTACTATTGTATACTTCATTTTACAGAAAAAGTATAAGGAGACTCATACCAAGGAAACTAGTCCACCATACCCAAGAGGTAATCAATATCTGGAATTTGGTGAGTGGTACATTTATACTACACTCAAAATTACACGATGGAGTTTTTCTGTTATTGTTGCTGGAGTTACTAAGGATTCAACTCAAGGGCCTCAGGTTTATCAGCCAAGTATTCTAATTCTGATCTACATCCCACTCCTCTTTATTTTGATAGAGGGTTCTGCTAAATTGTCTGGCTAGCTTTAAATTTGCAATCCTCCTGTCTCAGCTTCCCAAACAGCAGGGATTATCAGCATGTGTGCACTCATTAATCTGAATTTAGAGAGAGGATTTACTACAAATCTTTGGCCCTATCAGTAGTCATCATTGGCAGTGTCAGTTAAAAAAAAAACAAAAAACAAAAACAAAAAAAACACTTGAAGTCATCCTGTGTTCTTCTGGTGAAATTTCATCTAACATTCTCCTTTCCCTCACCCCCTACGCCATGGAAGTTCCTTCCAGATTCATACTGAAAACACGATCACATAGCAGAGAATTTCAATCAGAAAATGACTATCAACTGCTGTTTTCAACTCCTTTCTGGCAAGTGTCGAAATTCTTGTGCCAGTTTAATATTCATAGTTCTGTAATAATACAACTAAAGATATAGATCACCTGCTTAGCATGCCACAGAACCTGGGTTCCAGCCCGAGCCCCACAAAAAGCAAGAAGGAAGGTAGGAAGGATGGACGGACAGACAGACTACATTTACAGGTTAGAAAAGTCACTTTAAATGCCAGCTTTACTGTGTACTTGCATAGGACTTACGGCAAATTAACTCTTTCTAGGCCTGTATAGCCATTCATTCATCATCACCTGAAGGAACAACTATTACCATGATGATGTCATGCTGTGTTCCAAACATAAAGGGTTATTACAGATACAAAGTGAACCATGTTTGCAAAAGATCCCTGAAAAATAAAAAACTACACAAATGTGAAGCGTCATAAAAGATAAACATCATTTTTTTAGTTTTTACAGAATTACTTTAAAAAACTAAAATGTGCCCAAATTAATTTTGTGTAACTCATATGATCCAGTGCTTTCACTAAAGTACTTTAAAGACTGAGTCTCTAATGACATAATTTCAACCAAATAAATCAACTCTCTCTCTCTCTCTTTTTTTTTTTTTTTTGGCTTGAGACTGTCTCACTCTGCAGTCCAGGCTGGCCTTGGAAGTCATGGCAACCCTCCTGTCTCAGTCTCCTGAATTCTGAATTGGCAACCTGATGCCAAGTTTATGTGGTACTAGGGAATTGAACCCAAGGCCTTACGCCCCTTGAACACCTTTTTTTCTTTTGTAGTGTTGGGGATCAAATTCAGGATCTTAAGCAACCTAGGTAAGCACTCTCTAACTGAGCTATATCATATCCTTAGCCCCAGATTATCACTTCTTTGGAAATTATGATTAGAAACTATAAAGCACGCCAAAAAATTATACATAAATTGTGTTATAAAGGTACTGAAACACCGTAAGCCTGCGATTGCCTTCTTCTGTTTTAAGGACTTTCGAAAACTCCAAGGACAGCTGAGCACAGCAGCCCACATGTGTAATTCCAGCACTCAGAAGGGAGGCTGAGCCAGGAGGACTACAAATTTGATGCCAGCCTGGACTACATAGTGAAAATGTCTCAAAAAAAAAAAAAAAAAAAAAAAAAAAAAAAAAAAAAAAAAAAAAAAAAAAAAAAAAAAAAAAAAAAAAAAAAAAAAAAAAAAAAAAAAAAAAAAAAAAAAAAAAAAAAAAAACACCTCCAAGGAGTAGCTGAGAATATAAACTGAGTGATCAAACCGGCAAGTTTGATCTCAGACACCGAAAGAAAGAAAGAAAGAAAGAAAGAAAGAAAGAAAGAAAGAAAGAAAGAAAGAAAGAAGAAAACCCCAAGTAACAACAGACTTAACAGACTTAATGATAGGCTGCTGTGAAATGAGTCCCGTATTCTCACCCCACCAAAAGAAACCAATGCCATTGTATCTTAAGCTTAAAGGCAAGGGAAGAAAGAACACACCAATTCTACTGTACTAGAAACCAAAGTAGTGAGACATTTATACATCAGACAGAAAAAAGGAGAAAATAAAAAGGACAAGTCAAGCACAACATGTTTTTAACTCACAAACTCACTTGACACAGGACTTTAGAACTGAAAGGTTTTTAGATATAATCTCATTTAGCTCCTCATCCTAATGATGAAGAAATGAAGACCCAGAATACATCTTCTTACTAAATAAAGAAAACGTAGTAATGGCGGCTTTTCTCCCTAAAATATATATAATGCAAATACTCTTTTAGAACTTCATAAATATGAGGACATTAAAAACATTAGTGTAGCAAAATGCAAACTAGAGGTAGCAAGAGTAAGGGGGAGGTGTGGACAAAGGAAAAGGAGAAATAACCCCAAACACTTTAAAATAAAAAAAAACTAGTTACTAACGTCTCTTACACACATTATTTATTAGTCTCTTACACACATTATTTATTAGTTATCTAGGGAACTGCACCAATTTTTTGGTGGCTAAGTGATCTGATTCTGTATCATGGGACAAAAAAAACACATGCCCTTTTAATATGATATACCAGACAAAGACGTTGTATCAATTCTATGATTTCTACCAAAAATACACAATCTGATTCTAGGCAAGAGCTTTAACCGCTGAGCTCTTTCTCTAGCCCCACAATTTCTTTCTAAAGATTAAAAGAAAAAAAAAAAAAAACACAGACAAATCAAAACTGTGGGATACTTGCAAATAGCTAAGATTAAAAATATATGACAAATAAATGCAATGTACAATCCTGTATTGAATCCTGGACCTGAAAAATTTTTTCTTTTGTTATAAAATGTACTGTAGAACACTTAGTAAGTTATAATACTACTGTAATTTCCTGATTTTTGTAACTATATTAAAGTTAAATTAAAGGCTCTTTATAAAAGATTCATTTAGCTAATAAATACTGAAGGGGCATGACATCTACAACTTACTCTCAAAAGACTGAAGAGGGCTAGTGGTCTTACTCAGTGATACCGAAGTGCTTTACAAGCACCATGCCCTGGGTTCGATACCCAGCACCACCACCACTACCACCACCCACACAAACACACACAAAACCCACAGGATACCATGGGAACACAAGGGAGGGGCATCTAACCCAATCCCGATACTCCCCTCAGGAAAAGGCAATAAAAACTAAGCCACAGCTAGAAAGATGACTAGGAACTAAAGGAATAAAACAAGGATGCTTGGGTTAAGGTACAGCTTCAGAAGAGTACTACGTGTAGATTTCACAAGTTGTGCCCAAGGTGGATCACAACACATACCTCCAAACTTAAGAGTTTAAACACACTGGGAAAGAGAGGAGGAACCTCAGGCAAATGAGTACAGTGTACAAAGGAAGGGATTATACACAGGTGGGAAGCAGGTGTGACAAGAAAACTTCAGGAGAAGAAGCTGGTTACCAGGTGGGGGAAGAGCAACAGTGGCCAAAGAAACATTTGTAGAAGCGACATGAAGTGGATCGCAACTGGGCAGGAAGAGGGTGTGGAAAAGGAAGCACAGGGATACTTCACACAAAACTTCACTTTACTGTTCAATCCCAGCTCTCCTAACATCCACTAAATACTAAAAATGCTCCATGAATATCACTATTTTTTAAATGACAGAAAATACTACATAACGATAGTATTAAGGTAACTTTTAAATAATAGTGATTTGGGCAATGGAATACTAGTATAGTCTTTGGATATTTATAATCAAAATACCTGAATTCAAGCCAAATTTTAGTCATTGTTTGACTCTGAATAATTTATTAACCACTGAGTCTCAAGTTTACATATCTTTAAAAAATGGAGTAACTATAGAGATAAAGCAATGACTGTAAAGCTTTTAGTTTGGTGTCTGACACTGAAAACTCCATACGTATTACTCATTATTAATTCAAAATATTCTCCATAAGCCCCTGTTTCTACTCTAAAACCAAGCAAGGGCCAGGGGATGTAGCTTAGTGGTAGAGAACTTGTCTAGCATAGAGAGGCCCTGAATTCAATCCCCAGTAATGCAAAACAAAAACAAAAAAACCTGACACTTGTTGCTATAACTTGGTTACTACACAGTGTAAAAAACAAAATGAAACCTAGGCAGCCAACTACTTTATCAAAAATAAATCTACCTACACAGACGCTATACAAGCTACATCAACACCATGCTATGATTTTTTTGTTTTACAATTCTCTTAAAACTTAATATAAACTCAAGTTTAAAATATTAAAAGATGCCATTTTTATTATCCAGATACCACCTAACTAGTGACATCACCATGCCTTTTTCAATGTTAATCACTTAATTTCTTATTTCACAATTGCAACACTAATTCATAACAAAATTTTATAAAAATGACATGACTTAAATGTGCAACATATATTCCATTTTTGCAACATTCTAACCAAATAATGACTGACAATCCTAAAAAGGAAGAAAAATCATTAATTACTGGACCCAACTTCAGTAGTAGAGGATACAACAAAGGTGTGTTTGGTAAAAGAATGGAATGCGAGACAGCTTGTGAAAGGCAATCAGAACAGCTGGAATACAGCTATGGGAGCAACAGCTGTGCACCATGTACTGTTCATCTAAAACCACAAACTAAAGTAACTCAGGTCTGATGTGACCAATCAGCTCCGCCACTGGCTTCATCAAACTGCTATCAAAAAAAAAAATCTAAAACATAATTTGCAATAATTTTAGGAAAGAGGAAAAAAATCTATAATCTAAATGTAAAATTAAAAAATGAGAACCACTAATACCAGGAGACAAAGTTTTCTGTATTATTTTCACAACTGCTAAAATAACGATTATAGGGCTGGAGGAATAGCACTGTGGTTACAGTGCTTGCCTAGCAAGCACAAGGCCGAGTTTAATTCCCTCTCACCACATAAACTGGGTGTGGTGCCTTCAGTCCCAGCACTCAGGAGACTGAAGCAGGAGGACGGTCTGAGTCTGAGGCCAGCCTGAGCTACACAGTGACTTCAGGACCAGCCTGGACTAGAGAGCGAGACCTTCAAAATATAATAATCATAATAATGATTATAAGCTAAGCACAATGGTGTACATCTGTAGCCTCAGCTACTCAAAAGGCTGAAGCAAGAGAAACTTGAATTTGGGAGTTCAAACCCAATCTGGGCACCATAGCGGGACTGAATCTCATTGATTTTTTAAAAAATTGTGATCATTGTACTTTTCAGACTTCATAGTAAGAAAATAACAGATCCCAGGTCCTAATATCTGATGAAAATGAATTGTTCACATGCTATCTTACCCTTTCTACACCATTATTAACATGTGACTATGTCATAAAACAAGGCAGTGGTTCTAACATCTAACAGTAATCCACTTGATAACCAGAATGTTTCTTTTAAGCCAATTTGTTATAGAAATTCCATGTCAGTATCTAAAAATAACAATTATTATAATGCTCAAGTGAGCTATTAAATTATCCATGTTAACATCTATAACTTGTTATTACATTACCACAGACTTACACTTCTGTTTTCACCCGAAACCCCAAGATCCCCTCCCTAACTTTACTTTCTCAGTTTAAGATACTTACTCACACTTACATAGATGCATACACATACACGTCTAAAGCAAATCCTCTATCTTATTTACTTGATGTACATTAACTTCACAGGCAAAAGGAATAAAATTACGAATATGTCATTTTTCCACATGATTTTTTGAAACTTAAATGTCTGTATCACAAGCCTTTTGTAGTTCGATGTGACTACGTCCTCAGTGTTAACTTTTTGCTAACAAACTGAGGACTGCTATAATCTCAACCACATGTCATCATTTAACTAAAAGCAAGGTATTAGGAGAAAACTCACCAGGAAACAAGACAAAAGCAGTAACTCTCAAGACCTTACTCTCTAGGTTGTTTTACATTTCCTGAGTCAAAATTTCCAGAGAACCATCAAAATAAAACTATCTTGTCCAAAGACTATTTTTGGATAAAACTAAATGCTTATGGTTCAAATGCTAAAACTTCTAAAATTCAATATTCAAATGTACAAATGCCCTTGTCATTACAAAGAAACTCTGAAATCCAAAAGAGAAACTCTGAAATCCAAAAATATAGTCAGTTCTTCGTCTTCTCCAGTGACTAGCTGCCACGGAATCATTAACCCATTCCTCATCTTTCCTAAGATCTTTTCTTCCTCAATCATTTCCTATGTCCTCTTCAAAACCTAACGTAAGAAATTAAATATTAACAAACATTTTGCTATGTGCTTAGTTCTATGTAACCAAGGTATTTCTGACTATGATTTTCAAAATATAAACAAGAATAAAGTAACCAGGAGGCATATATTCAGACCAAGCAAACTAAAGTCTTCTACTAAAATGTTTACATTCTACTACTTACAGTATTTAAGATGACACAATGAGTAAACACAGAATCACTGTCTAGTCCAAAACCCTGTTTGAGAAGTGAAAAACCTGAACCCAAAAAAGTGAAGTAACTTGACCACGGACATACAGTCATACAGTGGCTTCAAGGACGTGAGCCAATACCTTGTCAGTGGTTCTATCCCCAACCTTTTGACACCAGGGACCAGTTAATTTGAAGACCATTCTCCCAAGGATTGGGGGGGGGGGGGGGGGGGGGGGGGGGGGGGGGGGGGGGGGGGGGGGGGGAGGTATTCCAGGTGCCAGAAGGTTGTCGGAGGATAGCCTTAGAATTGCAAGCAGCAGCAAGAAAGAAGAGGCAGCAGGACAGAAGCAGAGGCGAAGCTCCACCTCCCACCAGGTTAACAGCGGCCTTAAAATCTAACAGGAGAGGCCTGACTGAAGGCCAAGCTGCTCTCACCTGTCACCTCCAGCTCTGGACTCATCTGTCCTGGCATTCTGGCCACCGACCAGTACCAGTGCAAGGCCTGGGAGATGGGGCCCTGGGCTTACTTGACTGAGAAGCTTCATGTTCTTAGACAAGGGGTATAAACTAGTCCAGGTCTAGGACTCCTTAACACATACACACACACACACACACACACACACACACACACACACACACACACACACACACACACACACACTGCTGGGCTGTTTTGTTTCACAGATTATTTAGGATAATAGCAAAGGCAAACATAAGTAGTAGTTCCTCAGCAACAACCTCTACTTTTGAAATCATCCCTACTGTTTTACACTCTCAATACAAGGTAAGTAAAATGATAAAAACAAACTCGTCATGTCTATAAACAAGGGTTAAAAACAAGGATATGAAGTGTATAAATAACAGAAACAGGAGCAATCTGTCAAGATTTCACAAACACAATGAAATTCCCTTTCTCTAAAAGACTCTCAGATTTTATTTTAAAACATTATATTACGTACTATTTATGAACACTTAACACAAAATAATTCCCCAAAATTGAGGCACAGGTGAAGCCAAGCAAATGCATACCAACATAAAAAGAGAAATGGAAATATTAATGTCATAGGAAGAAATCCAGGGTAAAATACACACAAGAATGATACTACTTAATAATAACAAGAAAAAAGTAGTCATCATAAGTTTTATATTCCAAATAATATGCCATGAAAGGAAAACATAAATACAATGAAAATATTAAGTCTGCATGAGGGGAGGGGAGGGGAGGGGAGGGGAGGGGAATCCAAAATAGGCTCAATGTGAGAGACCAGGGGCTCCCTATCCCTGGGCCACAGATTGGTACCAGGCTGTATAGCAGATGAGCAGCTGGCCAGAAGGCCAAGCTACACTAAGCTACACTACAGCTGCTCTCCAGTGCTCACATTACCACCTGAGCTCCTCCTCCTGTCACATCAGAGGCACCATTGAATCCTCATCAGAACACAAACCCTACTGTGAACTGAGAATGGCAGGAATCTAGGTCATGCAGTTCTTAGGAGAATCTATGCCTGATGGTGTGAAGTACAGGTGAAGCAGTGATGTTAGCACCATCTGCTCTCACAACCCCCACTCTCAGTAGTTAGAAAAATTGTCTATCATGAAAATGGTCTCTGGAGTCAACAAAGTATGGGACACTGTGATGATCTGTTAACAGAATTTCTCATTTGTGGAAATCCCACTGATACTACAAAACCAACTTGTCCTTCAGCATTAAAACACAATAGAAACCTCAGTAAACCAAAGCACTTCTGAGAGATGATCTGTTCTTTACTTCCAACACCAAACACAGCCAAGAATAAGTCTTGAAAGGCAAATAATGCATACATATTTCTTGGAGAAAGAAAAATCCCTACCCTATAAGTCGTTTCACTTAGAATAGTACCAAGACAGTAAAGTACCAGTTTTGTTACCTTATGAAAAAAGCACTGCCACTGTTTAGTGTCAGATTAAGATATCAAGGGTATTAAATCTGTTTGAGACAATTACCTGACATCCAGAAAACATCATCAGTGATAGAGAAGACACACTTAACTAATCTTCCTAGCATGAAGAATATTGTATCCTTGTCATTGATTAAAATGGTACATTATAAATATTACAGAGAACAAATGCACAAAACATATGTATTTCAGAAAACAAAAAACTGGGGGGGAGGGGGGCTGGAGGAACGGCACAGCAGTTGAAGGCCCTGAGTTCAATTCCCCAGCACCACATAAAGCTGGGTGTGGTGGCACATACCTGTAAACCCAGCACTAGGGAGACTGAGGCAGGCAGACTGTATCATACACAGTGAGTTCAGTGTAGGCATGTCCTACAGTGAGCTGAGGACCAGCCTGGGCTACAGAGTAAGACTGTATTTCAAAAAAGGAAAAAAACAAAAAGCAAAAAATGGATTTGGCAGGTTTTTTATTCTTTTGCTGTTTCCTCCTGCCTCTCATAAGGTTAGTGTCTTTAAAACAACAGAATGCAGGAAAGCCCTTGTCACTTTGATAAAGAAAGTATGTGCACAAAATGCTCAACTCCATTGTAAACCTTAAATTCTGCACGTATACATATCAATAAAATGGGGAGGAAAAAAAACAGAATGTGTGAAATTGTAGCATTTAAATTTTTTTGTCTTTTGCATTTTAATTTTTTTATAACTAGAATAGTTAATACTCACTGGAATCCCTTCTTTTCCATTAAGGATTAATGCTCTTATCTTTCATTTCCCTCATAATAATTGTTTTCAGTACTTAAAAGCAATCTTCACCAACAGCTCATCTATATTATTTTTAAAACAGATATAAAGTTGTATTACATACAAGAATGTTTTGAAGAACACACCCACTGTATGTCTAGCCCCAACTATGAGTTAACCCGTTCATAAATTCATACCTAAATGGACTAATAGGAGGTGGAGTCTAGTTTGAGGAAGAGGGTCAAGTGCCTACGTCCGCCCCTGAGCACTGAAGAAGAAAAAAATGCTTACTTTAATTATATGGTCAAGGTGAAGGGCCAGTCAGGTTTCTCCTCTATAAAGTTATTTTCTCCTTGACAAATAAAACTTTAAACAAAGATTATCTTAACTTCCAGCTATTCTCAAACTTTCACCAAATGGTTTTTAACATTCATGTATGAGTCTTTGTGAGTTAAATATGATTACCAAAAGATGATTTTCTAATACCACTGTTTACTTCATTCATCTGTCTGAATTCTGCATTAAGAATTTCTCAATAATTTATCACCAGAGTCACAGACTATTTCTGGGCAATAAACAACTGTCTTATTTGATGATTAAACTGTCCTTCGAGTAAGCCAATGAGCGTTCTCCCAGGTTGGCTCCTGGGTCTGACTTTATTTTCTGACACTAAAAGTCTCTCCAAACTCATCTTGTACTTTGTTTTTCCTGCACTAGCCTGGAATCATACATTCCTCTAAGGCTCTTTTTAGTAGAGAATGATATTTAGAAGCCAAGATCTGATGCTAGGTGATCTTATTACCGATAGCGTGTCACTGTTTCTGGGCCCTGGAGGTGGAGCTGGAAAAAAAAAAAAATATATATATATATAGATGTGCATGTATATCCACATACTTCTATTGTATTTCAGTACTCTGAAAATCATGACTTTATGTCAATACCTTCAATTTCAAACACCAGACAGTTCATTCTAACCTTCACCCTTTCCACACTGCAGTTACTTTCTCTCCAACAGTGGGTGGAGGGGAACTTATAAACGAAAGCTCAACAGCAGCTTCAATTTCCTTTTCTGTATTCCTGATATAGTGCAAATCAAGTTCAAAAGTTACCTGAATTATTTTCTTTCATTCTTTGAATGTGCTTATTCACTTGAAGTAAGATCTGGCTCATTTGTATTTCACCTGAAGGGCTTTTTGTTTAAATCACCTGATTTTATTGCTGTGTTTGCTATTTATATACTGCGTTTGTGAAACATTAACTTGGTTCCAAAGTCAGAAAACAATATCCCCAGAAGTGTCACTGTCACCATTCAATCTGCCCCTTGCACCTCATTCCTACTCATCCTCATTAAGTCAATCTCTACCATCAATCTGCCAAGTGGGATTTTTTAACCCCTTAAGCAAATATACATGTATTTTCTTATTTCCCATTCTTTTTTACATTGTATAAAGGGATGCACGTTTCAACTTTACTTTTCCCACTGAACACTATACCTTGGAAAGCCCCCTAGTTCATTAAGACCTTTCTCTTTACTTTTACAGTTAGTAACATTCCACTGAGCAAATAAACCATACGTAATTCAACTAATCTACCATGCAGACTGCTTCTATTTTTGCCGTCACAAACAATGTGCTTGTGTATTTTCATATTGTTCAAAGTGTAATGTCAGTATAAATTCCTATACTGCCAAGTCAAAAGTAAACAGTCAAACATCTACCTTATGTCTTCTAATACAATGCAAGGGGAAGAACACATCATTTGGTATTTCCACCCCCCAAAAATGCACAGCCCGAACTTAATCATTACAAATCGTGGCAAAACATCAAATTCACATTCAAATTAAGGGAACTCTACAAATAACTAATTTGTACTCCTTTAAACAGAAGAAAACATTGTTCCAACTTAAAACATGGATATATGAATCGTATTATCTTTTATTTTGCTACAAAGGGCATTACTGAAACAAATGGCAAAATCCAAACAACAAAATACATAGACTAGATAATAACAATACATTCGTACTAATTTCTGGATTTGGCTATTATACTGTACTATGAGTAAACCATAGAGATACAGGAAATATACACGAGAGTGTTTTAATGATCGTAGGGAGAGGATATTTTGTCTTCATCTTACACTCGAATGACTTTTTTTAGCATGCACAGACTGGAGAGAAATAAAGCAAATATGGTAAAATGTTAGCATTCGGAAAATGTGGGCAAAGTTTTTTTTAAACAACATCAGGTATCATTTCAGCAAAATCTCATTACTCTAGCACTGAATATTTGCTTACATACATCCAGAGTTCTCCATTCTAAAAAAAAAAAAAAAAAAAGAAATCCTATGAGGTAATGGTGGTAATATGGTTTGGCTGTATAAACTACTAATACACATCAACAAACTGACTGCAATTCTAATTAAACTGATTGCATGCTTTTTAGTAATAATCATACAGTTTTTATTTAAAAAAAGTGTAACGTACACAAGATTGCAAGACTCAATCTAAATGTTTCCAGTAGCACAATTCTAGACAAAACATATTTCTTTACTTTTTGAGGCAGTTTTTTTGCAAACCAGAAATAAATCAAAGGCCCACCAAGGACAGTACTTTAAATTTTAATCCCAAACACAGACTCAGCAGCTCTCGCCCATAAGGCATTTAACAGCAAGGCCTTTCAAGATTTAGTAACTACAGCAGAGTTGAATTCTGAATACGAAGAGGTTCTAAGGCAACCCTGCAAGAGCCCACACTCAGTCCCAGCTGCTCAGGAGGCTGAGAAAGGGATTCAAGCCTCAAGGCCAGATAACATATTAAAACCACCTCAAATATATACAGAGGGGCTGGAGGAATAGCACAGTCATTAAAGTGCTTGCCTAGCAAGCTCAAGGCCCAGAGTTTGCTTCCCCAGCACCACATAAACTGGGCATGGTGGTGCACATCTGTAACCCCAGCACTCAAGAGGCTGAGGCAGGAGGACTGCCTTGAGTTCAAGGCTAGCCGGGCTACACAGTGAGTTCAGAACCAACCTGGGCTACAGAGAGAGACCCAGTCTCAAAAAAAAAAAAAATCAAATATATACATAAAGAAAAAGAATATTTTATTCTATCTCACTAATGTCTCTATAGGTCAAAAAATAATACATAATACAAAAAAAAGTTCAAAGTGAAGACATCCTAAGAATTTCCTTCTGCTTTTTCTCTGACAAAGCAGTCATCTTTGGTAAGAAAACATATTTCCAGTTTGCAGAGAATTTGTTTCATGGCACTGTTGGCAGGACCATTTCAACTGTAACCAAAGCAAGTAAATGTCTAGTACTGCCACCACTAGGAGAAATCTCTTATTTTTCAGGGCTAAAAATTCATTTGTAAATTACCTTCAAAAACATAAAACAGTAATGTGCAAAAGAAGTGAATCCAGTATTTCAAATTATGATCAAAGTTAACAGTTTAGGTGCCTTCTAAGTTCAGAAGTCTTCAAACTGTAGCAATAAAATAGTAATTCAGAATTTTAAACAAAGACCCTTGACCCAAGGGTCAAGTAACTATCAACACAAATATATAAAGCCATCTTGAAACGTCTCTAGACTCTCCACCCCTATTAAAGGCAATGAAAAAGCACTCAGTGAAAGACAAACTCCAGGTAAAAATCATTAGTTGAGTTAGGACCAGACTAACAAACTTTAGACTGAAAATTTGAGAAATATGCTAACGCCACCACCACTCAAAAATCTGACAAACTGGAGCTGGAGGAATGGCTCAGCAGTTAAGAGCGCTTGCCTAGCAAGCGCTAAGACAAGCGCTATGTACCCGAGTTCGATTCCCCAGCACCACATACACTGGGCCTGGTGGCCCATGCCTGTAATCCCAGCATTTGGGAGGCTGAGGCAGGAGGATTGCTGTGAGTCCAAAGCCAGCCTGTGCTCCACAGTGAGTTCAGGACCAGCCTGGACTGGGTTACAGAACAAGACTCTGTCTCCTTAGGGGGGAAAAAAATTTTTTTTTGACTGATGTATAAAAAGTTAGGATACTACAGGACAGAAAGTGGAAAACTTTTACTTGTTAAATCTACAAAATACAGAGCCTCTTCCCAGAGTTGCCAGACAAAGCATTTCCCCAAAAGCCAATGATCAGTGATTACTGGGCTTTTGTTTATTTCTCTTTTTTTTTTTTTGGGGGGGGGTTC
>PVKB01007264.1:0-39341 GCA_004027205.1 Ctenodactylus gundi
GGGGAGAAGCAGTGAGTTGCTTCTAACACACAGGACGTGGCGCATAGGAGCCACGCGGCTGCCGTGAGTCACAGAGTACATCCTCAAAGGCACTGTGGCCTCTTGCTCCCCTCCCAGCCCCAGCCCGTGGGGGTGGCGGGTGGAAAGGCCCCCTCACAGAGACACTGAGGACTCTGTCCTGGAAGCGGCCCCGCCGACGCCACTCCAGCCCTTGATGACGGCCAGGCCATTAGCTGAGCACCGCAGATCCTGCCCCTCAAAACCGGCGGCGCACAGGCTGCGTCACCCTTACCCCAGATTCTTGGGACCTGGAGTGGTTTGCATTTTTAAATATTTGCATAAACCAGGCTTGGTGGTGCAGGCCTGTCATCCCAGCACTCTGGGAGGCTGGCCGGATTGCCATGGCTTTGGGGGTGATTCTTTTCTGGTGTTTGCTTTCTGGTTTCTTGTGGTGGTGGTACTGGAGTCTGAGCCGGGGGCCTTCACACCCAACTGTATCCCCAAGCCCCTGTCTTAGTGCTGATTTTGCTAAATGGACCAAGCTGGGCTCAGGCTTGGAAGCCTCTCGCCTTGGCCTCCCCGACTGCCGAGATTTGTAGGCCTGTATCACCAGGCCCCGCTTTTTCCCCTACACATGCAGCACTCAAGCCAGAACCGTGAATCAGGACTTAGAGCCAGGCTGGGGGAGCAGGGTGGCCTTTACCGGCAGATCCCGGCCTCACAGGAAGCAGGCACACCACTCCCCCAGGCAGCGGGCGCTGGTCCGGGCCTCGCACTCGGTGGCCCCGCAGCAGCCGACGATCCACCTCTGAAATTCCGCCTCATCCTTGTGCATCAGGAGGAACTGTCCCAGCAGGATGTAGGCCTGCAGGTGGCACAGGGGAGGACCAGGCCAGTGTCATCAGCCAGCCAGGCGGAACCCAGTGGGGGACGGGCAGGGGGGTAGCTGAAAATCCCAGGTGTGATTGGAAATACCCCAGGATGGTGCTGGAGGAATGGCTCAGCAGTTATAAGCGCTTATCTAGCAAACGCTAAGTATCCAAGTTTGATTACCCAGCGCCACATAAGTTGGGCATGATGGCGCACGCCTGTAATCCCAGCACTGGGCAGGCTGAGGCAGAGGATTTCCGTGAGTCCAACGCCATCCTGGGCTCCATAATGAGTTCAGGACCAGCCTGGGCTAGAGAGCAAGACCCTGTCTCAAAAAAAGAAAAAAAAAAAAAAAACGTACTGCGTTTGAATTTTCAAACATTTGTTACCGTAAAAGCACTTGGCAGGAACCCCCCAAACGTGCTCCCTGGGTCCTGGATGCCCTCTATCCTGAGTGTCCTTAGTTGTGCTGTCCTGGCTACCTCAGTGTCCTGAGCCATTCGAAACGGTGACCTTCCTGTCATTTTGACCTTGGGGAACCACCGTGAGGCGCAGGCACCAGGGCCCATGCCCGAGGCCGATGGGCGCGGCCTGTCCTGCAGGCCTGCCCTTCTGTGGCGCTGGCGACAGCTGCCCTGGACTCTTGGTCACACCTTGTAAAGACCCTCAGAAGGGGACTCCCAGGGCCACGGCGGAAAGTGGCCAGGAGATGCAGTGAGCAAGTTAGAAGGTGGGAGGGTTTTAAGGAGGGTTGGTGCAGCTGTCTTAGGGAGGAATTAATTGTGAAAATGTAAACATTCTCCGTGCTTTTCCTGCACCACCTGCGTGATCTCAGGCACCTAGGCTCATCCGCCTCCCTGGGCCTCCCCGAGGCCCAGTGTGACCTGCCCTGGCAAGGAGATGGGGACGTCCACTTTACACGGGAGAGGCACCCTGCCCAGAGCGCAGAGGTAAGCATGTGCTCAGCCGGTCCCTCCAATTCCGAGGCTCCTGGCTTGTTGGGCCCAGGGGTGGCCTCTGTTCCCTGCTCTGGGGTGTGCAGAGCGCCAGGGTGGGCCACCCACACCCTGACCGTGACAGTTACATGGCTGTGGTACTGGAGAATGACCACAGAGCCTTTGCACTGAACTACATCTCCAGTGTATTTTTTGATTTTTATTTTCAGACAGGGTCCTGCTAAGTTCCTAAAAATGTCCAAGCCGGGCTCGAATTTGCAGTCCTCCTGCCTCAGCCTCCCAGAGAGCAGGGAGGACCCCCTTTCTTTACGCTGTACCGCGTTCTTACTGACGCGCAGCCAGGTCAAGGAGAAAGGGAGAGCCGGAGGCCACGCGGCCACGCGCTGGCCAAGCCAGGCCCATGGCAGGAGGGCAGGCTCGGTCTGGTTCTCCTCCACCTCGTGGTGGGTCTGGGGCTCGGCAGGAGCCGAGGTCCACCCACGCCTCTGAGTCCTGGGCCTTTCCCGGAACACCTGCTCGCGTCTGTTGACTTTCAGTTACATAAAGCAAAGCAAACTTCATCTCCACCAAAGGGGAAGGGTTTGTTTTGTTTTTAAACGAGAGAAATCAAATAAGAGCCGAAGCCTAGTCATAAAAGGTGCCTGAGTTTGAAATTTCTCTTCATTGACTAATTTTTTTGTGGTACTGGGGATTGACCGCAGGGTCTTTACACTGAACTACATCTCCACTCCATTTTTTCAATTTTTACTTTCAGACAGGGTCCTGCTAAGTTCCTAAAAATGTCCAAGCTGGTCTCAAATTTGCAATCCTTCTGCCTCAGTTTCCCAGAGGGCTAGGAGGACAGGCCTGCATTTCCACGCCTGGCTGGGGTTTTCTTTTGTATTTCATTAATTTGGACAGTGCTAACAGCAGGCAGGCGAGGTTGGCAAGCACGCTCCCTGCTGCACGGCATCCCTGTCTGCAGTTTTATTTTCAGTCAGGGTCTGGCTGTCAGCAGGATGGAATGACCCCAGGACGTCGTGGGGGTTCTACACTGCTGCTCTGGGCTGGGTGAAAGCGCTGGCCTCGCGTGGGCACAGCCCTGCGCTCGATTCCTCAGCACCACATCCAAAAAACGTATCTGGGGGCAGTGGTGCGCAGCTGTGACCCCAGTACTCGGGAGCCTGAGGCAGGAGGGTTGTAAGTCTGAGCCCAACCCCAACAACTTAGAGACTTAGCGAGACCCATCTCAAAATCAGAAATAAAATAAGGGCCAAGGATGTAGCTCTGTGTGAAAGCACCGGGCTCAGTCCCCTGGACCCCCAACACAAGTCCTCGGGCATCCTCAGGGGTGGGGTGTGCACCCACGTCACCTGCCCCAACGACAGTCCCGGATGCTAACGGGAGCCCACTGCTGTCAGCCCAGGGAGTCCCCCAGCCGGACGCTCTGCTGTGACTTAGCTCCTTCTGCCCCCAAGGCTGCCTCATGGGGGCGGCAGGCCGAAGGTGGGGGTGCCAGGTGGCAGCTTTGCTTTGCATCCTGGGGACACGTGGCAAGGACTGCCATCTGGCAGGGCCGCACGAGGAAGGGATAGGAAGAGATGAGAAGCAGAATTACCTTGCTGAACCCTTTGGTGACCAAATTGATGGCTAGCTCGTGGCTGACCCCGTCCACCCAGCCGATGTCCTTGTCACCCATGGGCTCGGAGAGGAAGGCCCTGAGTCTGGGGGACATGTGCTCCATCTGCAATGGCAGTGGGGGGTGGGAGGTTAGGAGAGACCTGGCCACCTGCCACGGGTGGGCCTTGGGGGTGCCCTCAGCGTCCCCAGGAGGTCGTGACAACAGGTAGCAGACTTCTACCCCTTGTCCCACATTGCCTGGGGACTCTGAACACAGGTGCCCCGTCCTGTGCCCACTCATTTCTCCTCTTACCTGGGTGGACAAAGAGAATGGGTATCATGGCTGCAGGCGAGTCACGTGAACACTGGGCAAGAGGGCGTGCGCGAGGTTTGTCCTTTCCCAACACCCCCTGCTGCATCTGTACCCCCCCCCCCCCCCCCCCCCCCCCCCCCCCCCCCCCCCGCCTGTGCTCCCAGCTGTGTTCGGGTGTGTCTTATTGGAAATCACACCCAGGGCTTGACATTGAACTGCATCCCCAGCCCTCCTGCCTCAGCCTCCCCGGAGTTCTGAGATGGTAGGTATGCACCACTGCATGCCTCTACAGCCCCCAGAGGCATTTTTGAGCTAATTACCTGCCTTTTCTTTTGGCCACCCAACGTTACTGCCATACTTTTTGCACTGTGTGTAGCGTCAGGGGTTGAATCCAGGTCCCTTGCACCGACCCCATTTTAAGACTTTTATTCTGAGACAGGATCTCATTAAATTGCCAAGTTGTCAGGCTGGGCTCCAGCGTCTGACCCTCCTGACTCAGCCTCCCAGAGAGCGGGATGACAGCCCTAAGCCACCAGCTCTATCTCATCGGATTTTATTTGAGCTTTTTTTTTTTTTGACACAGTGTCTCACTCTGTAACCCAGGCTGGTCCTGAACTCACTGTGGAGCCCAGGCTGGCCTTGGACTCAGGGCAATCCTCCTGCCTCAGCCTCCCGAGTGCTGGGATTACAGGCGTGTGCCTCCACGCCCGGCTTATGTGTTGCTGGGGAATTGAACTCAGGTACTTAGGGCTGAGCCATTCCTCCAGCCTGATTTGAGCATTTGTAACGCTCTTTAGTCATCTGTTGTTTGGTTGCAAGTAGCAAAAGACTCTTCAGAGTGACGTCATGCCCCTGTCCAGCGGCCGAAGTGGGCACGGCGCAGTTGAGGACGCATTGCCCGCGAATTCTTTTGACTTTCCCTCCCGGGGCAGTGCCGTGCTTGGGTGTTTCCTCGTGGTGGTGAAACGGCTGCTCTGTGCCTGTCCTCTCCCACAATGCCACCCACAGAGAGCTCACCCCCAGCAGGCCCAAGCCCAGCGTAGGAGCGCTGCCCGGGGTCACCAGCATCCCGCATCTGCCTGGGCCCCCCAGCTGTGCGCTCAGGGGAAGCTACCTGACAGAATCAGGACTCTGACCCAGAGAAAGGACACGGTGGCTGAGGCCTCGCCGGTGTCCCCCCGCAGCGAGCAGGGGTCTGTTGTCGGGGCCTGACTTTCCTCCTGCTGAGTGAATCAGGCTTCGCACCCCAGCAGGCCTGGCTGAGCAGCTGGCAGATTTGGAGACCAGGGAGTCCAACTTTGGGGCCTGCCTGGGCCTTGCTGAGTGAAGAGGAATTGTCTCGGGCCATGCATAAATTATAAAATATAAATACAAAAAAATTGCCCCCCAAAAATCTCAAGGTATTTTCAGAAAGTTTACAGAAAGTTGTGCTTGGCCACACTCAAGTCGTCTTGGGCCACGTCAGGCCGGAGGGCTCCGGCTGCAGCGGTCAGACCTTCTCCGGGCAAAGCTGCGCCCTCCTCCTGCCCATGAGCCGTCTCCTGAGCCGTCCCCAAGGTAGCTGGTGCAGCCAGCATCTGGGTATCTCCTGGAAGGAGCGTGAGGCCTGTGCCTGGTGTAACAGGTCATCCTCTTTCTGGCCCACTCTGCACTGGGAAGTGCCCGCTCAGGCCCCCTCCCCCAGGGCAGCAGCCCCTCCCTCGTGCCAACTTCTGTTTCAGTCTGGACAGTCCGTGATGTGTGGAACCGGGAATCCAGCTGCAAGTGGCTTATCCCAGAAGGGGGATTTATTATCCCGGGCTTCCGAACAGTCTGGAGGAGATCAGGTGGGGTTTGATCACGGCTCCGGCTTCTTTTCCCTGCCATTCCTTCACTGTGCCCTTCCTTTAGTGTATCAGCCGAGCTCTCAGCTGGATTCCTTCCTGGACACAGAGGCTGCACAGGGACCTGCTGCTGCTTCTGCAAGCCATGCACCCCTCTTCTCAAAGGAAAACGGGGCTGCTCCTTTCCCTAAAAGTCAGAGACAAGCGCTTTCCTCCGCCAGAATTGTCAGGAGCTAGCAGAAGTAACTCTGGTCTGATATGCATGTATTATCTCTAGGTCCTAAGGCTCATGGCTCAGGGCTTGGAGGGCAGGACAGAAATCAGGCCTGTCACTGTTCCTGGGTGTAGTTACCCCCTCCCAAATTCGGGACTGTGACAGAGGGCATCCCAAGGTCCCACCACGGTCCCCAGTGGATCACGGGGCCCCCGGAGCTGTGCCTGCCAATTCACAGCCCTGTCCCTCAGCCCAGCCCCGCCGCGGGGCCACCTCAACCATCAGAGAGGCCCAGCGCCTCTGTGTCACAGCACCTGTCCCCTCTTGTCCCCCTCTCCAGCTGCAGACTCCCTTGCTGGCCTTCCAGTCCCACAGTGGTTAGGCTCACCCCTGACGGATTCAAATGACGGAAGCGAAGGGCACCCAGGCACTCAGCCTAGACGCAGTGTCCCCTGCGGAGCTGTCACCAGGTGTCCGTGGGTCCTGCGGAGGGACACGGAACATGGAAGAGGTTGGCGGGGGTCCTCGGAGACCGTGGGTCCTAGCTCCCCAGCAGCAGGGGCTGTCACCGCTTGGCTGCATGGAGGGTGGCGGTCTGTCCTCCTCCTTCTGGTGGGAGCCATGAGCAGTGCCAGCGTGGCAGCCCTGCTGGGGGCCGGATGGGGGGCAAGTCAGGACTGGGCAGCCCTGCGGGGTCGGCCCAGGAGGAGCCCAGCGTTTCTGGGGGAGGAATGCCTTGGAAGTCTCAAGGCCATGCCAGCTTTGCCGAGGGAAAGTTCCACCTGCTGTCCCCACACGCCACCTGGTAAGTTGCACATCTCTGCCCGTGAAACCTTCTCAGGACCAGCAGAAAAGACAACATTCTTATCAGGGCGGTGGCATCAAGGCGGCTCAGCCAGCCAGTCTCGGCCTGACCACATGGGCTTTTCTCACGACCTGCTCACCATGACACACCTCCTGGGCGGGGTACAGCTCAGTGGGCAGAGTGCCTGGCCAGCATGCCCAAGGCCCTGAGTTCGATCCCCAGAACCATGTAAAAATTAGTTGGGTGTGGTGAGCGATTGCCAGGAGTTCTAGGCCAGCCTGAGCAGAGAAACACCTCGGGAGATGGGCCGGAATTTGTCTCCTCCAGGCCCTATGGCAGCATGAGGAGTCAAGGGATTGCAGCGAAACCTCTCTCTCTCTCTCTCTCTCTCTCTCTCTCTCTCTCTCCCTCCCTCCCTCCCTTCCTCTTCCCTTTCTCCCCCCAAGTTTTTTTTTTTCCCTTTGGGATGTTGTTGCAGTACTTGGGATTAAACTCAGGGCCTTCACATTGAGCTACACCTCCAGCCCTTTTATTATCATTATTTTGACCCAAGTTCTCACTGTGTAGGACGGGCTCAGTAACCCTCCTGCCCCAATTTCCATCACACCTGGTTAAATCTTCCTTTTTTATTTTGTGGTGTTGGATGCTGAGCCCAGGGCCTTGGCACGGAGCTCCATCCCCAGCCTGCTCTTATTTTTGATTCTGAGACAGAATCTTGCCAAATTACTAAGTTAGCCAGGCTAGGCTTGAATTTGTGATCCTCCTGCCTCGGCCTCCCCCACGGCTGGGATGACAGGCCTGCTCCCCTGGGTTCTGCTCCAGGAGTTTTGTTACGGCTCTCGGTTAAAGTCAGACCTGGCACGGACTTCTGGGGTCTCTCCCTCAGGACATTCGCTCCTGTACGCTATATATGAATCGTGGCACAACATGCCATCCCAAGATTTCCCATCTTGCTGTGGTGCCCAGGTCGGCAGTGTTTGGGACAATCACATTCACATCCGCAGAGCTGAACCTCCACACCCACAGACACTACCTCTCTATCCACCCGCCTGTCCTGACAGCCACCCTTTCTGCTGTCTCTGAGGATCTGCCTGGTCGAGGTGTCTCGTGTAAGTGACATCACAGAATAATTGTTCTTCTGTGTCTGGCTGGTTTCCCTTAGCATAATGAACTTAAGTTTCCTCTCTGTTGTAGCTTGTATCAGAATTGCCTTCCTGTTTAAAGTTGCACAATATTCCATTATAAGTATACACCACAGTTGTGTATTCTTCACCCACTGGTGGACACGTAAGCTGCACTCACTCTAGCTGTGGTGAACAGTGCTGCTGTGGACGTGGTGCCTAAGGGTATGAGGTGTGATGCCGAGAATGTTTAATTTTTTTTTTTTTTTTTTTGAGATAGGGGCTCACTCTGTAGCCTAGGATGGTCCTGAACTCACTGTGGAGTCCAGGCTGGCCTTGGATTCATGGCAATCCTCCTGCCTCAGCCTTCCGAGCGCTGGGATTACAGGTGTGCGCCACCATGCCCACTTTATGTGGTGCTGGGGAATCGAACTCAGGGCCTGTGACAGTGTGTCCTGCCCACCTTACTCACCAGATCTGGCGCTATGCGACCTCTGGCTCTTCCCGAGTCAATGAGACCAGGAAAAGTCAACCTTTTGAATAAATTCAGGTCCTCAGCAAAGAGGACTTCCAGAATTGTTTCAGAAAGTGGCAAGGCAAGAACAGGGTAAGTGGGTTTGAAGGGAGGGGGTCTAACGGTGTCCTCTAGAGTAGTACCTTTTAATAATGTAAACATTCACCGTATTTTATGATCATACTATGTACCTTTGAGACCCTGCTTTTAATTCGTTTGGACATACAGCCAGAATTGGAGTTTCTGAGTCACATGGTAATTCTAGTTTTACCTTTTTTTTTTAGTTCTGACACAATTTAAATTTTTTGTTTTAAATGTATTTACATAGAGCTGGGGGGGGGGGTAGCTTAGTGGTTAAAATGCTTGGGTAGCGAGCCTAAGGCTAGTTTTAACATTTGGAGGGATTACCTATCACAATTTGGATCCGGAATGTCCCCCAAAGGCTTATGTTTGGGAAGGGATCCAATCTGGGGGTTAACCTACGGACTTCCTGAGTTGTGAGGGGAGGGACCTGTTCAGAAGGGGCGGGTCATGAGTTTGCCCCGGAAGAGGCGGGTCACTGGGACCTGACCGGAAGGGGCGTGCCCCTGGAACACAACGGGAAGGGGCGGGTCACTGGGACTCGACCGGAAGGTTATGTGTTAGCTCTGTCCCTGTTGCGTTTGGCTCTCTGTCCGCCATGGGCTGAGCAACTTTCGTCCGCTAAGCCTCCGCCAGGCTCTCCCACCGTTGCCAGCTGCCCCTGAGTGGACTGAAACCTCCTGAGCTGTGAGGTAAGATGGACCTTTCTTAAGTTGGGGGCGTCAAGCATTGTGTCCCAGCAGTGTAAAGGTAACGAAGACGTCATCGTACTGTTTTGCGTTTGGCATAAGCTGGCAAGCAAGGGGACTCGTGTGGGCAGAGGTGCAAGTTAATGCCGCCCCGGCCGCTCCTCAGAGCTGGATTTGAGCAGCATGGCGCCTGGCCCGGACGTGAGAATTTTTAGAAACTCCCTTGGGAAATCTATTCTGATGCCAGGCGTGAGACCCTCTACTCCCTGTCACCTGCCTCTTCTCCTGTATTCAGGCGAGTTTGCTGGGCTCACAGGTTCCGCAAGGTGGGTGCTGTCACAGCCGTGTCCCCGTGAGGCATGGGCTCCCCAGGCAGGTTCACCCCAAGTCACCAAGTGCGTCACACCCTCGTGACCATCAGCCATGACCCCGCGGAAGTCAGAGAACTTCAGAGCCGGTGAGACTCAGTGACAACAATCTGCTCCTTGTTTTTTGTTTTTCATTAAAAAAGGTTTCCCTATTGCAAATGCATACTAATAGAAAAATGTAGGGAAAAAGATTTCCGGGGCTGCGGGATAACTCAGCTGTTAAAGTGCTTGCCTAACAAGCTCAGGCCTTGGCTTGATTCCCTAAGCCAGGTGTGGTGGCGCATGCCTTCAGGACCAGCCTGGACTACAGAGCGAGACGTTGCCTCAAGAAAAAAAAAATTCACTTGTTTTAAAGGAAAATTTTACCTGGAATTCATTTATGTAAAACAGATCAAAGCATAATTACTCTGTTGCCACGCCCGGTAATGCAGGCCCGTCATCCCAGCACTCTGAGAGGCTGAGGCAGGAGGATCACAGGTTTTAGCCCTGCCTGGGCAACCTAGCAACTTAGTGAGAGACTGTGTCTCAAAACCAAAACTGGGCTGTGGGTGTAGCTTAGTGCAAGTGCCCTGGGCTCCGGTGCCAGTACCACAGGGGTAAAGAAAGAGCCTTTGGGGATTCTGTAAGACCGCTTAGTCAGTTGGAAGGAGAAAGGTCTCCCTCTGGGGGCTTGGGCTCACGGCCTGGGGAAATTCAGGAGGGCTTCATTTTTCTGTGGTCTCCTAAGAACAGCTTTTCAGGACACTCGGTGCCCACCTCTGCGTCCTGGGGCTGTCACATGGCCACTCCTCAGCTCTCAAGGTGTATGGGTGACTATTTTTCAGCCAGTAGGGCTGGACCTGGCTGGCAACCCATCTTGGTCACCACCTCCTTTAGAGAAGTCACCTGAAAGGGAAAGCAGCACAGGAAAGCCGCTGTGGGAGAAGGGAGGGGACCGATTCCCTAGTAATCAGGTACTTGCCTGGACCCCGCAGTGCCTGGAGGCATCTGCCCTTGGGCTTGGCAATTGTGTCAGGCAGGGGGAAAAGCAACAGGCCTTTCTTGCCTCCTTCAGGTCAAGGGGCTGTGTTGCCTCCGCCAAGCAGCCCTGACCAGTAGACCTTCACCAGTCACTCACTGGGTCATTGATTCCCCAAGTGCATCTGGAGCGCAGAGGATACTGAAGTACTTTCCTCCCCTGCCAGGCTGGGGTGTGGCCAGTCCCCGGCTGAGGCCTCAGGAAGGGGAGAAATTGCTCTTCAGTGACCATGAATGCTCATATCTCTAAAATTTTTGCTTGCATCTATGGTTTGCATTTTTTTTTTATTTTTGAGACAGAGTCTCAATATAAGTTTCCCATGCTGTACTCAAACTTTTTTCCTTTTTTTGAGACAAGGTCTCACTCTGTAACCCAGGCTGGTCGTCAACTTACTGTGTAGTGCTGGCCTTGGACTCATGGCAGTCCTCCTGCCTCAGCCTCCCAAGTGCTAGGATTAAACTTGTGATCCTTCTGCCTCAGCCTCCCAGAGCGCCTGCCCCACCACACCCAGCATCAACAGTGTAATGTTTGCCAGCTCTTCCCCGGCTCCAGTCCTACGGTGGGAAACAAGGTTGTGTCACCCTCTGTGCTGCGCTGGTTCCCACAGACCCTTCAGTGACAGGCCTTCCTCCTGGTGGGTCCACCGTGATAATTACCAGGAAATGCAAGGACCCCTCGTTCCCCAAAGAAGCCTCACTGTGCGCTGTGCGGGCGCAAGTGACATTTGTGACTTTGAGAGAAGCCTGCCTGGCCTGTCGCAGGGGACAGTGGGCTGGACGGTCCCAAGGCCGGGGCTTATTCTTCAGGGGATGAGGAAGGAAACTCCATGTCCATCTCACGGGCTCCCACCTCTCATCCCCAGTTACCAGGTCTGAAGGTTGCCACTTGGTGCTGCTGGGGTGGCTCGGCAGGGAGGGATTTGGGTCCACTCTCTTTACATACAGGATCGAGCCGCAATCCCTCGTCAACCCTTTTCAAATCCCAAAAGCTTGGAAAACCAGATTATTTATTTATTTATTTCAAGGGGTACTTAGCCAAACCTGGCCTGAGCTGACACGGAGTTATTTATAGTCTGGATGGGCCCTCTCCACGGGAATATTAATGGGTTTGTTTAGCGGTGCTGAGCCAGGCTCCGGCGGGGCTGTCTGGGACGCACAGGCGCCATCTCATCACGCCCTAGCTGCTCCTCCTCCTCCTCCTGCCCCTCTCCTGTGGCACTGGGTACCGAACCCAGGGTCACTGCATTATTGAGCTACATCTCTAGCTGTCTTTTTTTTTTTTTAATTCTGAGACAGGGTCTCACTGTGTTGCTAACTTGCCCAGGCTGGACATGAACGTGCAGTCCTCCTGCCTCAGCCTCCTAGAGTGCTGACATCACAGGCTTGCCCCATCATATGTGGCCTTTGTCATTTTTTTTTTAAGAAGGCAACTAGTTCAGTCTAAGTGGGAAAGCTATTCTTATCTGAAACTCAAAATATAAGTGGATCTTGGCCTTGCCTCATGCAGTCCTCCTGCCTCAGCCTAAGAAGCTGGAATTACAGGTGTGCACCAATATGCCTGGCTAATTTTCGTGTGGTACAATGGAATGAACCCAGGGCCTTGGGTGTGCTACGGAAGTGCTCTGATCTCTGAGCTACACCCCCACCCGAGCACGCAACCTCTGTTCTCCGCGCCCTCTCCCACATGTCTTACTCCACGGTAGCCCCCAGTTTCCTTGCACCGGCCCTTGCCTGTGGGTTCAAAGTCATGCTCGCTGGGATCTGGCTGCTGGCTCGGCCTCTGTCCCTCAGCTAGACACCCTCCCTCTGTGGGCCTGATGGAGCCACATGCTGACCGAGCCTGACACCAAAGGGAGCCGTGTCACCACACGCCGTGGGGGGATCATGTGGCAGCCTTGTCACTCAGATGTCGCCTCAGAGGCAAACACAAGTTCAGGTGTCACTGTGTACCTGCGTAGCTAGCTGGAGGGCCAGTGCTGGCCCGGGCTCCTCAGGGCATAGGCCAGCAAGGATAGTGCGCAGTTGGGGAAACAAAACCCAACTGCCCCTGCTAACCGGGGCCACACGGGGCCAGGGCCTGTGACAGGCCACTCTGTGACCTGTCACTTTTCATCCTCAGAGTGAATTTGGGCCAGGCCTAGTGGCGCGAGCCCATAATCCCAGCACCCTGGAGGGTTGAGGCAGGAGGATCACGAGTTCAAGCCCAGCCTGGGCAACTTAGTGAGATGCTGTCACAAAACCCAAAAATAAAAACGCGCTGGGGATGGAGCTCATGGTGAAGGCTGTGGGCTACCTTCCCTGGCATCCCCTCCCCACGCATGCAGACACACTGCAGTAACTTGGCAGCACTGGAGAACTGTTTCACATGTAAGAGACGGGGAAAATGAGGCCAGAGAGACGAAGATACCCTCCTGTCCAGTGCCAGGTGGGGGCAGATGTCAGCCAAGCTCCCGGTGGCAGTGGGGCCAGCCCCTCCCTCTCTGGCTCATAATCAGAACCAGGCACTTGGGCCGCTTTGGCTGGTGATGTCCCTGCCTGGCCCTCGTCATCCCCACCCCCCCTGGCTCCTGCGCCCTTCACTCCTGGTGTTGTGGCTCTGTGCTGGACAGGACTGTGGTGCTGGGATGTGCATGACCTCCGGGGGCAGCCCCTCCTCAGCGAGGGGACTCGGGGACCTACACCACTTGGGTAGGACAAGTCTGGGGAGCATTTCACCTGCACCCCACCACGATGTCTAGAGGTGGTTGAGTGCAGCCTTGGTAAGCTGGGGATGGTCTGTACTTGCACCTAGATTCCTGGGGTCAGTTAGCTCAACCTCACAGACCAGCACCCTGGGAGGCTGAGGCAGGGGGATCGCAAGGTTGAGCCCAGCCTGGACCATTCAGCAATATTTAGGACCCTGTACCAAAAAAAAAAAAAGGTCTCTTGCAAAGGCTCAAGGTTCCACATCTGGCAGTGTAAAGCCAACCTACCAGCCAGCTGCAGACAGCAGGTGAGTACTATCATTATTCTTGTTCCACAGATAAGACACTTAAAATACACCGGGTGAGAGCGCGTCGCCTCTAATCCCAGCGCTGCGGAGCCTGAGGCAGGAGGATTGCCGTGATCTCAAGGCCAGCGTGGGCTCCATAGTGAGTTCAGGACCAGCCTGGGCTACAGGGTGAGACCCTGTCTCAAGAACAAAAAATGGGCTAGAGGTGTAGGCCAGTCAGAAGGCCATGGGATCCATCCCTTTTCCAGAAGAAAAGAAAAGTACTGTGAGTTCAGTCAAGCACCACTGGCTGCCTATCCCCTGCGGTCATGATGGCGCCAGAGGAGGGTCAGTGAGTGCCCGGGAAGCGCCCAGGCTCAAGAGGTGCTCAGAATCGAGTGGGTGTTGCTGTCATGGGGATCCCACGTCAGCTTGCTAAGGCCAGCACCCTGTCTTCTGGTGCAGAGGGCGCACTTGGCTTGGGGACGTTGCTTCTCCCGCGTCATGGCCCCCTCCTGTCCCTGCCCCTCGGCTGCGTTTCTGCAAGGCCAGATTCCTAGGGCTCTGCAGCAGGGTGCTGGGCAGGGCCCGTGTGCCAGAAACGCTGGGGGTGGGGGCAGGGGGCGGCCCTGAGGCGGGTTAGGGTGGGGTTGTGGCGCCTTCACACCGCTGTCAGCGGTGGAACTGTCAGCATGGCCTGGCCCAGATCCAGGACGTGGGTTGGGCAGTAGGACACGGGTGTCGGCTCTTACTGTGATCACGGGCTGGTGCGCCTTTTTCTTTCTGTATATGTGTGGAACTTTCTACCATTAAGATACATATACCTCCAGTCATTTCTCTTCTGTCTTTCTCTCCTCTTTTTTCTTTTCAGTACTGAGGATTGAATCCTGGGCCTTCCCACTGAGCTATATCCCCTGCCCCATGTGATTTTATTTATTTATTTAGGACAGTTTTATTTTAACCAGAAGGTGTCCCAAATAACCCCCCCTCTCCCCATCCCTTTTTATTATTTGAGACAGCATCTTGGTAAGTCACTAAATCGCCCAGGCTGGGCTGAACTTGTAATCCTCCTGCCTCCGCCTTCCGGAGTGCTAGGATTACAGACATGAGCCATGTCATACTATGTAACACAGGCTGGGCTTGAATTTTTGATCCTCCTGCCTCAGCATCCGAGTAGCTGAGATCACAGGTGTACACCACCACACCCAGAGGATCCGTCTGTAACTCCCTTCTGGGTGTGTGTGTGTGTGTGTGTGTGTGCGCGCGTGTGCATGTGTGTGCGTGCGTGCGTGTAAAACTCCACAGCTGCCCTTCCATTAGCTGGCTACTTAATCCCCTGACCAAGGTCCAGGGACCCTCCTTATTTCGGGTCCTGTCCCCAGCCCCCAAGGGGAGGAATGCAGCCCAGAGCCAAGAAGGTACGCCAGCCTGGGCTCAGCCCCAGGTCCCCACCCTTGGTCTCCAATTGCTTTTCTGCACTGCTGATGCTGCCTAGTCAACAAGGCTTCCTAAAACCCAGGCAGAGCTGGGTGTGGCCGTGCAGGCCAGTAATCCCAGCACTCTGGGAGGCTGAGGCAGGAGGATTGCAAATTCAAGCCCAGCCTAAGCAATTTAGCAGTTTAGCAAGATCTTGTCTTAGATAAACAATTTTAAAAAGGGCCAGAGGATGTAGCTCAGAGTAAAGACTCTGTTCATTCTCCAGTACTGGGAAAAGATATTGAAAAGGTGCCTTGGCCCAGTGGTACAGGTCTGTAATCCCAGCACTCTGGGAGGCAGAAGCAGGAGGATTCTAAGTTTGAGCCCAGCCTGGGGAATTTACTGACTTAGTAATGCCTTGTCTCAAGACCAAAGATAAAAATGACAACGGGGATATAGCACAGTGCAAAGGCTCTGGTTTCAGTCCTCAGTACTGTAAAAACAGGACAGAACAAAACAAAACCAGGCAGGGTTTGAAGATGTTCCAGGCAGTTGAACTCAGATACACCCCTGGAGGGGGGCGACCCTGAGAGGGAACATGAGCTGGCACTTCTTACCCAACCTGGCCCTGTCAACCCCTCTATCTATACCCTTTGTAATATCCTTTTTAAAAGTTTTATTATTCTGTCTTATTTTGTGGGACTGGGAATTGAACCCAGAGCCTTTGCACTGAGCTGCATCCCCAGACCCCCTTATTACTTTGTTTTATTTGGTTCGGTTCTGTTTTGATTTTTGAAATAGGGCCTCCCTCTGTCGTCTAGGCTGATCTTGAACTCCCTAAGGAGCCCAGGCTGGCTCAAACTCACATACAACTGCTCTGTCACTGAGCCACAACGCTGCCCCTTCAAACTCACAGCAGTCCTGTGGCCTCTGCTTCTGGAGGGCTGGGATTACAAGTATGCACCACCATGCCCTGCTTATGAGGGGCTGGGGAATTGAACTCAGGACCTTGCTCTTACAGGCCAAGTGCTCTAACTGCTGTGCTATTCCTCTAGTGCTTATTTTCATTTTTGGAGACAGAATTTCACTAAGTAGATTAAAAAAGCCCGACTGGAACTTGAATTTGTAATCCTCCTGCCTCAGCCTCCCACAGTCCTGGGATTACAGGTGTGCGTGAGCACACCCGGCTTGTTACATCCTGTGGGATACGCCAGCTCCCCTAGGGGGCTTTTGCCTTCCAAGCAGGTTCTAGTTTTGCCCAGGCTTGTGTGAGGCTCTTCTGGGCCAAGTGAGCAGCTCTGTCCACAGGAGCTGACACGGTGGACCCCAGGGGCGCTGTCGAGTTCCCCTTGGGAGACTGGCAGCAGGGTGTGTGCTGCCCACTCCTGGGCCCCGCCGGGCTCCCTGACGTGGACGTGAGCCGCATCCTGCTACTATTTTGGGGCGGCACTCAGGGAAATTGCTGCAATTAGCCAAAGCTGATTCATTAGCATAGTGTCTTCCTGGGCACTGCCTGTCTGTTGGCGTGGAAACTGGCTCCATCTTGCCGCACTGAGCAGGAGGCAGTGAGGCCAGTGGACTCATGGGGAGACCTGGACGTCCGGGAGGGGTGGGGCGCGGTCCCTGGGGAGCTTGGCGGGACCACGGCACTTGGCTTAGGGAAGGACAGTGGCTATGGCTGAGCTGGGAGACGCCATCTCGGCAGGCAGAGGAGCCAGGTCTCTGGGGTGAGTGGGACCTGCTGGTCATTTAGTGCTTTGGGGTGCAGAGCCCAGAGCCGTCACGCTGAGCTACGTCCTCAGTCCGTGCATTCTTGATTAGAGGCAGAGTCTTGCTGAGTCACCAGGCTGTCCAGGCTGGGCTTGAACTTACGCGAGGAGAGGCTTATGTTAGCTCACGGTGTGAGAGAGCCGCGAGGGGGCGGAGCTAGCGGGAGGACACGCCCTTCCAGACCACGCCCCCAGGAAGCCAGCCCAGCAGCCAGGCCCGGTCTCCAAAGCGCATGGGAATCGCCAGTACATGAGTCCACGTGGTCCCTTTAACCCCACAATCCAGTGACTTTCCCGACACCTAAGGCTTTGGGGGCCACTCCAGGTCCAAACCCTATCAGGGAAGGAGCACAGGTCGTGACCACTGGCAGCTCACCTGGTGTACGGCAGGTGCTCGGGGAGAGGGACTGGCAAAGAACTGGAAGGACCCGTGGTGTGCGCGGGGACACGTGACAGGCATCCTGGCCTGGGCCTCAGTTGGTCCTCACTCCACTCTCATGGCTTGGGACGGCACGTGTGGCCGACACCTCCTCTTCCTCCTAGTCAGCCGCCCCCACTGGTAAGTTCACACCTGCCGCCCCCGAGGCCTGACTGGCCTGGGCCCGAACGCAGAAGGCGTCTGCGCCCCGGAGACCCGGGGCCCTGCAGCCTTGGCTTTAGACGCGGCTTTAAGGATCTGTGTCCGGTTCCTGGCTGAGGGTGACCGTGTTGTCCCCGCTTGTACTGAGGGCAGGCGGGGGACAGGAGGGAGGTACCTGAGGTCCCCGTGGGCAGCTCACTCCCACTTCCTCGCAGAGTGGCCCGTTCTGCCCCCTGAGCGCAGGATTGCTGGGGACAGTCCACACGGAGCCGCTGCACATTAGGGATGAGGCATCTGGCACAAGGCCAGCGTGCAGTTTGCTGTCTGTGTTTACCGTGAACATTACTTAAGAGGTAGGCTCAGAAAATATGGTGAATGTTTAAAAAGTGTTCAGAAAGAGCTTTGCAGTACAGGACACGGCCGGCCGTGATCCTCCCCCGGCTTCAAACCCCTCATCCCTCATTCTTGTCACCTGCTGAGGCAGGTCCGGAAGTCCTCTTACCCGAGTGTCCTCCTGGCTGCCTGACGTCCAGAACCGGTTCAAAACATTGACCTTTCAATGGTCATTGTGACTTTGGGGAAGAGCCCGAAGGCACATGGGGCCACATCCTGTGAATAAGGATGAGGACACGGCAACATGCTTTTATAAGCCTGCCTTTGTGTTGGGTGGCACTTGGCACTACCTGTGAAGACAGTGAGGAAAGAGGGCTTCCAGAGCGGCCTCAGGGGGCAGGGATGGAGGAGGAGCGTGCCGGAAGCAGGGGAGCCCCTCGAGGGGAGTCGGGGCCATGCGTCCTTCGCCGTCAACTCAGATCCCAGAGTGTGGCAGGAATTAAGGCCCCGGGTCTGGTGTGTCATGGGCACCGGGTCGTGTCTCACGCGCTCAGGAGGGCTGCCCACCACAGGCCCCCAAGCCCCAGCCCCACGCGCGTCCCTGTCAGCAGAGCCCGGGCCAGGCTGGTCTGCCGTCCGCGTGTTCGTTGTCCAGGACGCCCTCAGCGTGGCACAGCCGGCCTTGGCCCCTCACAGGAAGACGGAGGAGGACCGCCGAGAAGACAAGGATTCTCTGACCCCCGCCTTCACTGCCTGCCCTCCCCCCAAGCTGACACTCCTCACGGCCCAGGAGGCCAGGCCCCAGGTGAGGATGACTGCTGCTGGGGTGACGCCTAAGGTGGCCGTGCCCCCAGACCCGGGAAGGCCGGGGCAGAGAGGCTCAGGGGACGCAGGCGAGGCTGCGGAAGGGGGACGGGCTCCTAGCACCTTCTTCCCGGGACACCTTCGGTCCTGGCACCCCGTCATCCGTCTTCATTTCTGCCGCCTCTGTTCTCACGCACCTGCCCTCTTCCTGTCATGGGGGCAAAGCTGTCCTGCAGTCCCAGGAGCGAAGGGGAAGGTTTGATACAGCAGAGGGCACAGGGAGCGGAGGTGACAGTGAGACATCGTCCTAGCATTCGGGAGCCTGACAAGGAAGATCACTTGAGTCCAGGAACTTGAGGCCAGCCTAAATGACATTGTGAGAGGCCATCCCAAAAAATAAAAAAAAAAGAAAGACTAAAAGGGAAGGTGAGGCGGCAGCACACAGGACAGCAGGCCGTGGCGCACCTCGGAGTGGAGGCGGTGTCCAGGTTCCACCCCGCCACTGCCTGCCCTGGTCTTGATCAAGATCACGAGCAACGCTGTTGTAGCGCACCTGTGCCCCGCCTGCAGCCCACCTTTTTTGTTTTTTTGATTGTGGGGATCAAGGGTGGGGCCCTCACACTGAGCTCCATCTCCAGCCCATTTTTGATATTTGAGACAGGTCTCACTGAGTCCCTCACGCCGGGCTTGGATTTGCAATCCTTCTGCCTCGGCCTCCTGGAGTGCTGGGACTACACCATACTGCACCCCTTCTCTTTATTTCTGAGCAAAGAGGCTCTCTCTAGGGCCCTATGTAAACATATAATGTATATAAGTACTGAAATGTCCTTTAATTTTTTTTTCTTTGAGACAGGGTCTCACTCTGCAGTCCAGGCTGGTCCTGAACTCACGATGGAGCCCAGGCTGGCCTTGATCTCACAGCAATCCTGCCTCAGCCTCCTGAGTGCTGGGATTATAGGTGTGCACCACCACGCCCAGCTTATGTGGTGCTGGGAATTGGACTCAGGTACTTAGCGCTTGATCTAGTGCTTACTAAGCAAGTAGCTTTATCCACTGAGCCATTCCTCCAGCCTCTTTAATTTTTTTTAAATATTATTAACAAAAACCAAGGGCACAAAACCAGTGGGCTGCAGGTTAGACACACCTGTTCAGTGGCTTTACCATCTGACAGCCAGGCCTCTGTGCTACAAGCATCTGCCAAGGCCATGGGCGACCTTTGCCCAGGGAGCTGGTGCAGGTGGCCAGCCCAACCTGGAAGGTGACAGAGTCCTTCTCCTGTAGATGTCTACACAGCAGGAGAGGCCAGGAGGCTGGGGGTAGTGAGCGTGACAGCTTGCTGGGACAAGTTTAGGGCTGTCGTAGTACCCGGCCACCTGTCCAGACCCCTCAACCCATTGTGTGCGTGAGACTCTGACACTATGCCAGCTGCAGTGGGCTGCACTCCTCCCTCAGGCTGGGACAGGTCTGAACACTCACCAGGTGCTGATAAGGCCGTGGCCACGGCAGGTGGCACGTCTCAGTGACCCAGGATCCGTGACAGCAGGCCAGCCCTGGGAGAGCAAGCAGGTGTTCTGGGCCTAGAGCAGATCAGCCCTGAGATCCTGCAGGGAGGACATTGTGATGTCACCTCCCTGGAAGGCCTGGGTGGGGGGGCTGCCCTCCCAGAGAACAGAATGGGCAGATCTGCAAGTTGCTGCACTTTTTATTTTATTTTGTTTTATCTTATATTTTTGAGTCAGGGTCTTGCTCTGTAGTAATGCAGGCTGATCCTGAACTCACTGTGTAGTCCAGGCTGGCCTCTTAACTCGTAGCAATCCTCCCGCTTCAGCCTCCAGTGCTAGGATTACAGGGCTGCGCCTCATGCCCAGCTTACGTGATGCTGGGAAATCAAACCCAGGGCCTTACTAGGCAGGCACTCTAACCAATGAGATACATCCTTAGCCCTGTTTGTTTGTTTGTTTGTTTTTTTGGTACGAGGGACCTAATCCCAGCTCTCTGGAGGCTGAGACAGGAGGACTACAAGTTCAAACCCAGCCTGGACACTTCGCAACTTAGTGAGACCCTGTCTCAAAAATAAAAGGGCTGAAGATGTAGCTCAGTGCAAAGTCCCTGGGTTCAGTCCCCAGTATAGGGAAGAGTGGGGAGGGGGAGGAAGAAGAAAAACAGGCAAGCTTCACGCACCTTTTCTTTCTGCTTGGATATAGCAACCTTCCCCTACTGCCTGCCTGGTGCGGGCCCAGGGTTGGCAAAAGAATTTAAATATTAGCTCAGGAAAACAAATAAGAGGCTCCTCCCAAGTCAAATCCAGCGCCGCTGTCCCTAGGTTATCCTTGTCTGCGCCACTCTTCCGCCTTGGGATTAGGTAGGTGCAGTTTACATTTAATAAGCCGGAAAAAAAAAAAACTCACCGAAGAGACGAGCTAGAAAACATGTCTGAAGGCTCCATTGCCTTTTCTGTGGGATTTTGGAAGAGGGGGAGGGGAGACTTCCAGCCCAAGAGCAGGTGGCCTGGCTTCGGAGACTGCTAGCCAAGCCTGAATTTTACAGCAGGTCTCTCCAACCTGCCGTTTTTTGTTGCCCCTTGATTTCTTTTAATGTTACAATGAAAAAAAATTTTTTTTTCTTTTGATACAGGGTCTTGCTTTGTCATCCAGTCTGGTCCTGAGCTCACTACATGGCCCAGGCTGGGCTTAAACTCAGGGCAGTCCTCCCATCTCAGCCTCCTGAGTGCTGGGCTTACAGGCGTGTACTGCCACGCCTAGTTTATGTGGTGCTGGGGAATCGAACTCGGGGCCTTTTGCTTGCTAGACAAATGCTCTGACCACTGTGCTATTCCTCCAACCCCTCACCCTTTCATTTGAGACAGGGTCCATGCTGGTCCTAAACTCATTGGGCAGCTCACACTTGACTTTAACGCACAGCAATCCTCCTGCCTCAGCCTCCTGAGTGCTAGGATTACAGGTGAGTGCCACCACACCCAGTTTATGTGGCACTGAGAAATCAGACCTTGAGGTTGCTAGGCAAGCACTCTAAACACTAAGCTATGTCCCCAGACCCTATAATGAAAAAACATCTTTAAAGTTTTGGTACTTATATAGTACATTTGATATATTATGTATCTTATGTGTGGCCAAAGACAGTTCTTTTTCATTCAAAAAGGTAGCGGGCAGCTGGGCCTGGTGGTGCAGGCCTGTAATCCCAGCACTGTGGGAAGCTGAGGCAGGAGGATCACAAGTTTGTGCCCAGACTAGGGTATTTAGTGACACACTTTCTGAAAATCAGATAGCCACGAAATGGGCTGGGATGTGGCTCAGTCCAGAGTCCTGGGTCCTAATCCCAGCACTGGGAATGGGGTTAGGGGCAAGGGCAAAACAAAAACAAAAAAACAACCTAGCAGGCCACAGGTTGGGCACAGCTGTTTTTGAGTGTCTGTGGCAGATCTCTACCTTCTGGAGGCCTCAGGGTTGCCTGGAGGTGCTGTTCACTCAGTCCTACCCCAGCATTCTGATTCAGCATGTCTAGGGGCTGCAAACACCCATTTCTATCAAGGTCATGGGTGACGCTGCTGTCGCCGGCTTAGCAGCTACTCTTTGAGTGCAAGGGATGGGTGCTGGGCTCCTGAGTCTGACGCGAAAACAGTCCTGCAGGCTGGTGGCAGGATTCTGAGGCCTTCAGACAACAAACTGGAGCTCAGCTCTGAGGCCAAGACCAGCTGAGCCTGGAGGTTCTGCCAACACGCTTTCATGGAGGACGCGACCATTGCCGGGACACTTGAAGTCTGCCTACCCCTTTGTGGCTTGACTGCTTTTGAGGGCAAACCTAAAAGCTTCACTTCTTGCTGCCAGCGCCCAGGTCTCTGTCTGGGGGCTCTGGCCACGTGTGCGGCCACCCTGTCCCCAGGCGGCCAAGTAGGGGCTGAAGACACAGCCTGGCATCCGTGTGTCTCCCTGCAGGACCCAGCCTGGGCACCCACAGGGCTAGCTCACTCAGTGGCGGTTATGGTTTAGATTGCAGATGTCCACCAAGTCCCCATGTGTGGGAGGTCACGGGATCATGTGTGGGAGGTCACGGGATCATGGGGCCCTGTGCCTGTCAGTGGACTTGTCCTCGGAGGGGTGCTGTGCTGTTGGGGGGGGTGACCTGGGAGGGAGTGTTCTGGTTCCCAACTCCTCTCTCTGCCTCCTGGCTGCTATGGTGAACCGCTGCCCTTCCGCCTGGTCTGTCCACCATTGCAGGGGTTTTTTTGTTGTTTTTTGCCTCAGAGGTGGTTGACCATGCATGGACTATGAGCTAAGGGGCTGGAGAAATAGGCCAGAGGTTAGAGTGCCTGCCTGGCAAGCCCAGAGTCCTCGGTTTGATTCCCCAGAACCTCATAAACCAGGCGTGGTGGTGTACGTCGTGTAATCCCAGCAATTGGGAGGGTGATGCAGGAGGATTGCTGTGAGTTCCAGGCCAGTCTGGGCTTCATAGTGCGCTCCATAGGACTAGCCCTCACTACAGAGTAAGACCCTATTTCAAAAAAGCTGTGAGCTAAAATAAACCTACCTGGGCAGGAAGCAGCAGTAGGAAGGAACAGGCCTGTAATCCTGGCACTCTGGGAGGCAGAGGCAGGAGAACTGTAAGTTCTAGACTAGTTTAGACAAGACCAAGACCCTGTCTCAAATAGAGAAAGGGCTGAGTTGTAGCTCGGTGTGAGAGTCCTGGGCTCCATCCCCAGCAGCATGAGACAAACCAGCGTCTCCTCGTCTACGTCACGGAGGCTGGGTGTCATGTCCCATCAGTGGCAGAGTGGCAGTAACACACCTGCTTCTAACACACCTGCTCCGCCCCCACTATTCTGTGTGAGCAACCGCCAGTAAAGTCCTGCTGCTCTCTCCCTGTCTCAGGGTCTGTCTCGGGGTGTCCCCCCACTAAGACAGCATGACTAGGGGATGCGCTTTGTCCCCGGTGAGGTCACATTTGGAGGAGAAGACATGCGCTGGCTCAGCACAATTGGGATTTCTGGGAATAGCTGGTGAGCATCAGGTCTCAGGGCAGAAGAGGCCCTTGGAGGTCACCAAGGTCACCTTGAGGACGCGTGCCAGCTGATGGCCTTTTCTTCTGCACTGGGGGGCTTGAGTGTGCCACCTGCGGGGACTGGCCTGCCACCAATCCCTCCTGCTCCCCACCTCCTCGCACAAGTCCTGCCGTGAGCCTGGCGGCTAGAGTCCGTGGGCCTCCGTAGGAATAGAGTTAATGGAAAACACGTATGCGTCACTGAGGGGAGCGGTTAGGCTGGAGCTGCGGAGTCTGCAGTGGCCGCGTGCGAGGTCAGAAGGGACAGGGCGCAGTGGCTGCTGGCGTGTGCCAGAGCCCGAGGGCCTGGAGCTGCTCGGGCCGGAAGCCAGCCGGGAGCTGCAGGATAGGGCCAAGTGGGCAGTACCTGTCCAGGGCTGGAGGACTGGAAGCTCCCTGTGGAGTCAGCCACGTGAGTGCGCGCTGGAGATGGTCGTGGGAGGGAAGGCTGGAGCTTCCCTTCCCCTTATTCCCTTCTTTCTCTTTAATTCTGCTCAGGCCCCAAGCCCATTGGTGTGAGCCAACCACATCCGGGGCGGGCCTTCTTCCCTCCGTTTGCTAGCCACCATGTCAGGCGTCTGCAGACACGTGGACCTGTGCCCTGCGATCCCGTCGGCGTCCTCATCCGTTCAAGCTGACACAGCGCGATTGGTGGTCGCAGAGGCAGAACTTGTGCCCTGTGAGCTGCGGCTCCTGGCCACTCTTTTTGTAGAGTGCTTGGGAAGTGGAGACAAGCATGCTTGGCATTCAGACAGGACCGCTGTGCCCCGCCTGGGCCAGGGTTCAAGGGCACAGCGGAGCTCGGCTTTCATCTGCACCATGGTGGGTCCAGCCCAGCACCCCGTCACTACCACCAGGAGTGCCCCAGTCAGACCTGCGGTCCTCTGAAAGTGTGCATAGCAGGAAAGCACGTGCCCCCACTCCCTCCTGCGTGACGCTGGCCTTGAGAGACCCTGGAATGGCACCGCAGAGCTTGGTCACTGCGTGGCTGCCACCTTCACGGATCCTTCTTGGGTACAAGCCACCCCATGTTTCCAGCTGGCTGCAGGGACAATGAAGCCTATTGTACCTGAGCCTGGCATCAGCAAAAGGTGAACCTCTCCAGCCTCACCCGTGACTCAGAAAGGGGTTGGCGGCCAGCTGCTGGGAGCTCTGCCTCTGTGTCTGCACCAGGGGACCGGGTTCAGGAAGGGAGCTGGTTCAGAGGCCACAGGCCAGAGCTGGGAGGTGGGAAGGGGAGTGTAGCTGGGCGTGGCGGCACCTGCCTGCGATCCTCATACTCTGGGTGGCTGACGCCGGAGGACTGCAAGTTGGAGCCCAGCCTGGGCACCACAGTGAGACCCTGCCTCAAAGAAACCAGGAAAAGGTAGTGGCGTGGTGGCGCATGCCTGTAATCCCAGCACTCAGGAGACTGAGGCAGGAGGATTGTCGTGAGTCCAAGGCCAGCCAGGGCTCCATAGTGAGTTCAGGACCAGCCTGGACCACAGAGTGAGGCCTTGCTTCCAAAAAAAGGAATGACAGTCCTAGGCTTAATCTCTGGTGCCCCCCCCCCAAAAAAAAAAACCCAATTCTACAAAAGGCCAAATTTGTCTAAGAGTCCAAGATTGCCTGTGACAGGTAGGGCCTTGCAGGAGGGCACAAAGCAATCTATTTTGAGGCAGAATCTCAGTCTGTAGTCTAGACTGGTCCCAAGGCTGGCCTTGAACACATGGCAATCCTCCTGCCTTAGCCTCCTGACTCCTGGAGAATTGAATCCAGGGCCTTCCTCCAGCCCAATAACTCAAATTTTAATCCTCCTGCCTCAGCCTTCCTCAATGTTGGGCACAAGGTGACTTTGTGGGGTGAAGTAGTATTCTATTTCTTTAGTGGTTACTCAGTTGCACACATTTGTCAAAACTCATAGATCTAAACACAGCAACATGAATTTTACAGCACATAATGTCAAAAAGAAATGTATGCATACGTATGCATGCCCCTGTGGTATGCGCAGGGACAGCATGTCACCTGTGCATTCACCACGCCTGCCTGGGGGCGGGGGATACCAGAAGGGGTTGATGCGAAAAACACATCTTATACCTCAGAGAGTAAGAGTGAGTTTATTGTGGAGCCGAGTGTGTGTGACAGTGTCCCAGGCATAGGGGCTCAGGTCTCCCCAGATACCACATTCCTGCAAGTTAGGAGTTACACGCAGTACTTAAATTACAGGACAGAAAAGAAGTCATAAATCAAAGCACTTTTTTAAACCTTGGTGGGAAGCCAGGCATGGTGGCACAAGCCTTCCGGGGGCTGAGGCAGGAGGATGGCTACACAGTGAGTAGGACCAGCCTGGACTACAAAGGGAGACCCGGTCTTTAGTGAGTGAGTGATGTGGGTAGACTCATCAGCCCGAAGCGAGGAGGCCTGGGTTACAGACCCCCCACCCCATCTGAGGACATTCTCAGTCCTGGGCTTGGCGAGAGCTGTGGTCGGCTTTTACACTTCAAAGGGGTGACCTAGAGATCAACCGCAGGAATGTTACATATAAGGCCTTATCACTGGATGTTGTCAGATACGGAGCAGGACAGTGCATGTGGCCCTGAAAAGGCGGGCCAAGACAGCCCCGCTAGTCTGGCTATGCGAGCCGAGCCTGCCCGAGTGACGGCAGGCTCATCGAGGGCTGTTTTCGGCAACTTGAGGTCCCGATGACACGATAGATGATTGTTTTGTTAGATTTTTCCAAAAATTTACCTATAGATTCTGTTCTTTATATAATAGAATAGTTCAGGCTTTAGATTGCAAAGTGCTGGGGGCAAGCGCCTGTCTTGGCCTACAGCAGGGGCCCTCGACACGCGAGCGCAGACCTGCAGAGACGCTGGGCCCGGGATGGACGGGCAGCCGGCACGGGCGAGCCCGCAAGAGGGCCCGCAGGTGAAAGCGCCGCCTCCTACCAGGGCGATCCCATCAGATTCTCCTGCCGCTGCTGATTGACGGGAGGCGGGGCTTCGCGCCACCCGCCCCTCCTGCTCTTGCCGGCAGTTTCAAAGCCGTCCTCCATCTTGGCGCAGCGGTTAAAGCGCTCGCTTCGCGAACAGCCGGCCCAGAGTTCAATGCCCCAGCTCCACGTAGAGCTGGGCGTGGTGGTGCCCTCGGGAGGCCGACGGGTCGTCCTGGGTGCAAGGCCGCGCCTCTACCCTTGATTCCCGGGAGAGCCGACAGGTCCCCATGCCCGGGGCCGGAGACCACCGGCCTGCAACATAGTGGGTCTTCCGGGCGTGTTCCTGTGGTGAAATCCCGCGGGGCTTCCCTGCAGAGCTGCCGGTCTGAGTCTCCCCGCACCCCCGCCTCGCCAGGTTAGCACCTCAGTCCTCCAGGGCTGTGAATAAACGCCCTGGCAGAGCCAGGGCTGCGTCCTGAGGTCAGGACCAGGCTGGGCTTCAGAGTGAGACCCTGCCTCAGAGGGAACCACCACCACCACCAAAACGCAGTGGTTGTGTGTTTAGCACGCTGAGGCTCTGGGTGCAGTCCACAAAACCATAAAAATCAATCAGTCCGCCCGTCAGTAATCTCCAGTCCCATCCAGACACGCTTCCTCACTCGACAGGTGCGGTCGCCTGATGCTCTGGCCCCTCCAGCCGCACCCCCGCGGGCCGGGCGCCCCACTGTAGTGCTGTCCCGGTGCGGCCTCCTTCCCCGCTCGCAGGCACCTAGGTGCCCGGCGTCTCTCCTGGACCTGTTTCCCTTGTTCATAGAAGCAGGTGCGCCACCCAGTGCGGATGAGGGCACCCAGTGTCCTCCGTAGCCCCCCACTCCGGAGAATCCCCCCGCGGGAAGCTTCTCAGGGTGTCCTCTTGCCTGTCGGAGGGGGACAGGGAGCCATGCGTACCATCCAGTTGGCCTCCCCACGTCCCAGACAAGCCCAAATCCACCTGCCACGTCCTTGAGGAAAACGAGCGCTGCCTTCTCTCAGTCCGCAAACGTCTCGAATGTCCTTTCTTCTAAATTTAATTTGAGGTAAGGTCGCACTCTGCAGTCCAGGCTGGTCCTGAACTCACTGTCAGGCCTAGGCTGGCCTTGGACTCTCAATCTCTCAACCCTGCCGCCTCAGCCTCCTGAGCGCTGCGATTATAGGCGTGCCCCACCTCGCCCGGGTTGTGTGGTGCTGGGAGTACTGAACCCGGGGCTCGTGCCAGCACCCAGCGCTCCAGCTGCTGAGCTGGCCCGGCCTGGAGTACTGCTTCTTTGTATCCCATGCTCCTGAGGATTGGAATAATATCTTAGTACCGCCCCCGCCTGCTGTGTGTGTGTGTGTGTGTGTGTGTGTGTGTGTGCGTGCGTGCGTGCATGCGTGCGTGTGCACGTGCACAAGCGCATGTGTGTGTGGTACTGAGATTCTAAGCCAGGGCCTTGGCGCTCAGCTACATCCCTAACCCATTTTGTGTTCTTATTTGGAGACAGAGTCTTGCCAGGTTGCTGAGCTCCTGGCCGCGGCTCAGACGTGAACTTGCTGCGCTCCCGTATCACCACCGCCTGGAGAGCCAGGATTACAGATGTGTGCCACCAGGCCTGGCTACAGCTGCTTCCTTTTCTTATTTTTTTTAAAGTTTTTTTCCTTGTAATGCTGGGGAACCAATCCAGGAACATTCTAGGTGGGCATGTAGCTCCGTGGTACATCCCCAGCCTAACGGATAAATATTGTTATCGATTTATTTATGTTTTGACACAGGATCTCACTCTGTAGTCCAGGTTGGTACTGAAATCACTATGTAGCCCAGGCTGACCTCAATCTCATGCCGATCTTCCTGTTTCAGCCTCCCCAGTGCTGGGATTACAGCCATGCGCCACCACGCCCAGCTTATGTGGTGCTGGGGAATTGAATTCAGGTACTTAGGCTTGCTGAAGCAAGCAAGCGCTTTATCCGCTGAGCCATTCCTCCAGCCTCAATCACAACAATTTAAAGAAAATAAATCCCGCCAGCACAGGGCCACTGTGTACAGGGTACAGGCTGTTCATGGGGCAGACACCAAGCGAGGTCCCCCTTGCGGTGTGGTGGTGGCCTCTACAGCTGTTCAAACAAAGTCCTGGGTCAGACTCTCTGTCCCACCACTTCCCAGCGTGGTGACCTTCAGGAAGTCATCAAAACTGTCACCTATACAAAAGAGTTACGTCTGAGTGAGGTAGCCTGTGTGCAGGGCCTCCTGGCACTGCCAATGCATTGGGTGACGGTGGGTGAGCTGTTCCCAGAGGAAATCTAGACCCTGATTTCTTTCTTTCTGGTCCCTTTTACTCCTGGCTCTTTCCTGCCAAGTCCTTACCAGCTTCACCCAGATCCTTGAGCTGTCAGGTAAGGTCACACTTTAGGGCCTTTGCACGTGCTGGTCCCTCTCTCTAGAATACTTCCATATCGGCCTGCGGTGCGTCCTTCATGATTTAGATTTCAGTTCCAGCATCCCTTGGTGCCTTCACTGGGCGTCACGCTCTGCCACACCCCTCCGTCTGACCGCAGCAGTCCTTTCTGGGAAGTAACTCCCAGAACACTGTGGATACCTGGAACCATGGATAGGTAATACTGCTGGTCCTGAACTCAATGATGGAGCCCAGGCCGACCTCAAACTCATGGTAGTCCTCTTGTCTCAGCCTCCCAAGTGCTGGGATTACAGGTGTGTGCCACCACGTCCTGTTTGCTTGGTGCTGGGGAATTGAACCCAGGGCCTTGGGTTTGCTAGGCAAGCACTCTAACCGCTGAGCTTGACCCAGCCGTGTTCTCCCTACGTGTCCCGCACCGCTGCCCACCGTGCCAGAAGTAATCCCTCCTTCTGCGGCTCTGTGCTGGCCCCTTCACGTCACACTGGGCTTTGGGGCCGTTATTCCTTAAACTCAGCGTCACCTGAACCCTGTGTCTCAGGACGGTCTCTCTCGTGGACGAGGAAGGAGTGAGTCACACGTGGGCCCTGGCGGCCCGGGGCGACGGGGCGACACTCGTGCGTGTGAGAGGCTACCACCTTCACCACCTGGAGCAGCCTGGAAATCAGAAATGACTTACTCTTTATTTCTGGAGTTTTCTATGTATTTTATGGAATATTTATGGAATCTTAGCCACAATTAAAGTGAAACTGCCACTGGGTATGGCAGCAGAAGCCTGAAATCCCAGCACTCAGGAGGCTGAGGCAGGAGGATCACTGCGAGTTCGTGGTGAGCTTGGGGGTACACAGTGGGACCCTGTCTCACAAACTGACAAAGAAACAAATGAACAAAATGAAACTGAGGACCCTGCGGCTGGGAGCTGGTGTCCACTTACTGCCCGGGCACCTGGGCACCGGGTTCTGCGGGCCTGGTCCCAGTCTGGCCCAGCCCCGGCATCCAGGAGGTACTCCAGAAGCTCCTGCTGCCAGCCAGATACTTACCGACAACTAGGCCACACGTGACAGCCCTCAGCTCAGAAAGGCCCGTGATGCAGACTCCGCGTGGGCCACCCCAGCAGTGGGGGCGTCTACCCAAGACATGCCATCAGCACAGGCCCAGTCAGGTGAGCTACAGCCATGGGCTGGGCCTCCCAGCCACGGGTGGAGTCCCTAAGGTGGGGGCGCCCTGCCTGCCAGGGTGCAGGTGCTCCATGCTGCCCTTGGGACTCCAGCAGAGCCAGGAAGGCCCCCTCCCCACCCTAAGTGACCGTCTAGTACGTTTCCAGAAAGTTCTCCTGCCCTCTCCCGTCTCTCCCTTTCAGATGACCACGGTGCCTCTTACCAAACAGGAAGTTCCCGAACCTGAGACCACCGGACGAGGCACCAGGATTTTTTCACTCAGTGTCTCAAGCAATTTAATTTCATATTCAAGCAATGTGTCTTTATACATAGAAACGAGCGTAGAAGGTAAAAATGTAAAATGTTGGGCAGGAGGAACGGCTCAGCGGTTAAAGTGCCTGCCCAGTGAGCACTAAGTCAAGCGTCAAGTACCTGAGTTCGATTCCCCAGTACCACATAAGCTGGGAATGGTGGCATACGTCTATAATCCCAGCACTTCGGAGGCTGAGACAGGATTGTCATGAGTCCAAGGCCAGCTTGGGCTCCATAGTGAGTTCAGGACCAGCCTGAGCTGTGGAGCGAGACCCTGTTTCAAAAAAAAAAAAAAAAAAAAAAAAAAAAAAGTTCTGTGGGAAGGTTGGGATTCCATGTTGTTTCTCCTTCCTTGGCACAGGGGATTGAGCCGGAGGCCCTGTCCGAGGGCTGGGACGCTGGCCCTGTGCTGTGGCCTGGCTGTATTTTTTTTTAGTAACGTCCCTTGTTGTATCTGCATTACAGATTTCACGTATGCAGTTCTTACACTGTGAAAATGACAAGCTAAATCCATGTTGTGGAGTCCGGCTCTGTGGCCATGTTCTGGAGAGAGGTGCAGACATCTCGTGCGTGTCTCATGTCAGTATTGACGTGTTCCTGGGCCAGATGGTTTGGGGCCTGGGACCCCGGCCCTCAGTGTCCACCTTCACTCGCCCTTGCTGCTAAGAGACAGCTACGTATAGACGTTGGAGAGGCACTACCCAGTCAGTCAGAAGCACGTTAGTACGGATTAGTCTCCCCCTTCCCTCCCGGAACAAGCTCTGGATGGCACCTGCGGCCTGTGAGTGCCTGCCGTAGACCAGCCTAACTGCATCCTGCTGGGACCCTCGTCCTCCGGACGTCTGGACACAGTGACCGCCGGCAGCACAAGGCTCTCACTCTCCCCGTCGTGGTGTCCTGCAGTGTGCGCTCAGGGGAGGCTGAGCCGGGACAGTCCCCTCAGTGGGTCTGCTGGCCCAAGAGGGCCAGGCCAGGGCAGAAAGTGGCATTCACTCGTCCCAGTGGCCCCTTCTGAATCTTACAGATTCTTTTTGCTTCTGGCTTAAAGATCTTCTTCAAGATTCTCACTAATGATTACAATGCAGAGAGACCCCCAGCTGACTAACAGAGGTTGAGAGAAGCCCTGGCCCGGGACCATGGTGTTGGGAGCAAGCTTTACAGGGCTGGGTCTGTCCTCGGGAGAGGAGAGCGCGGAAGAGGGGGCCAGTCAAGGTTTGTGGGTGCCCGGCCCTCAGTAAGCCACAGCCACACTTCTTGAAGGTTCACCGGAGACGCAGCATAGATCGGGCCGCAGTGCCCTGCCCTAAAGCCACAACGGATTAGATTTTCGGAAGTAAGTACACGGGGGTGCAGGCCTGTAACCCCTGCACTGCGGGGGAGTCGAACCCAGGACCTGGCAGTACCAGGCGAGCACTCTAGCTGCTGAGCTGTGCCCACAGCCCCTGACGGGGGGGTTGTGTTTGGCAGGTTGCTTTTTGTGGTGGTGGCACACAACCCAGGTCTCAGCACACTGCGGGCCAGCACCTGCCATGGGCTCTACCCCAGCCCTGTGCCGGGCTCTCACAATGCTGAAGATCCCTCATGATGGCCCGGACAGAGCCACGGTCACTCGGAGATGGGACATGTGCAGCAGTGTCGTAATGTGCACGCACAGCCCTTCGTGGTCCTGATGTTTTAACATCCCGCAGAGCCTTCCCGCCACGTCTCACACACACACACACACACAATCACTCTTGAGTTCACGTGACTGTGACAGTCGGTGGCGTGTACAGTGGCACAACCAGCCTGCTTAGAGCACTGTTACATGTTGAGGAACTTCTTTGAGCAGTTCATTAAGCACAGCTGGTTATTAAAAATTAAACATAGTGAGATTGATGATATTATTACTACTTTTTTTGAGACAGGTCTCACTCTGTAGTCCAGGCTGGTCTTGAACACACTGTGATTCTCCCGCCTCAGCCTCTGGAGCGCTGGGATTACAGGCATCTGCCACCATATCTAGCTAACTTTTACATGGTGCGGGGGAATTGAACCCAGCACCTTGCATTTGCTAGGCAAGTACTTTAATGCTGAGCTATGCTTTCTCCCCACAGAGCAAAATAGATGATACTAAAACCAAAAGTAATAAAGATGTAAAATCTCCACCTTCCAGGCTGGAGGAATAGCATGGCTGTGAAAGCCCTGCTTAGCAAGCACAAGGCCCTGAGTTCAATTCCCTACACCACATGAGCCTGGCACAGTGGCTCATGCCTGTCATCCTAACACTCGGGAGGCTGAGGCAGGAGGATTGCTGTGAGTCCAAGCCTGGCTACATGGTGAGCTCAGGCCCAATCTTGGCTACAGAGCGAGACCCAGTCTCAAATGAAAAACCCAGTCCTTAATTTATCTTACTGCATTTTATCGTGAGCTATTCTTTCTTTTTTTTTTTTTTTAATGGTCCTAGAGATTGAGCCGAGGGTCTTCATACCAAGCTACACCGCAGCCTGTGTTTTATTTTTGATTTTGAGACAAGGCCTCACTCAGTTGCGCAGGCTGGGCTTGACCTAGCAATCCTCCTGACTCAGCCTCCCGAGCGCTGGGATGGCAGGCGTGCACCGCCACGCCTGGCTTGGGCTTGGGTTCTTCAACTTGTGTCTGTGGTAGTCGGGCGACAGAGACGGCGGAGAACACAGGGACCTTGACTTTCCTCCTGGAAGCCATCGAGGGCCCCGCCTCTGAGAGGTGCTTGTTAAACGTTAATGAGATCAACCGTCTAGTGCCTGGCGGCTGCGCTCACTGCTGCTAATGCGCGCCCTGGCTGGGGTTGTGCCCTGTGCAGGTTGGACTGCGTGCACCCTGTGGGCAGCTCCCGTGGCTTCCCAGTGCTCTCTAGGCCTGGGGCCTTCCTGCCTTCACACCCCACTCCTCTCTCCCTTCCTCCTTCCTTCTGGTTGCACAGCCTTCTTTCTGTTCCCTGAGCCAGCTGTGCCTCAGGACCTTTGCATGTCCTCTTCCTCATTCTGAGACTATCCTCAGGCTCAGTCCTAACGCGCTGTCCATCTCCACGCCCGCCCCTCTGTCCCATCAGCCCTCTGCCCTGCATTGGCCCACTCTGCCTATCCTCCTGCCTCAACCTTCTGGAGTGCTGGGATTCTGAGCCTGAGCCACTGGGCCCAGCTAGCAGAGTTTACCCCTAGTCTCCAGGACTCAGTCCCAAGCCTGGTTCCAAGGTGGGAAGATCGTGGCAGAGGCGTGTAGCAGGGCCAGGGTGGCGAAGCAGGCCAGAGGCGCAGGACCTGAGCGAAGGGAGGGCATGGGGACAGAGACCTTCGGCCACGCAACCCGTGCAGCCTGGCCTGACCCTTGGCCCACCCCCTGCCCCACGCCCAGCCAGCCTTCCCTATGCTTGGTTTCCAGCGCCATAGCCCCGCTGCTGCGGTTGGATTTGCAGTGCATCTGGGTGTTACCGATAGCCTGTGGGAGCTCGTGCTGTTAGGCGGTGGGGCCGGTGTGTGTGGGGGTGGTCATGGGCGCATGGTGGGTTACAGGGTGTGGTGGAAGGCGGGGTATCCAGTGCAGGGGTGTGGACGGGACGCCGAGGCTGGACCCAGCAGGGACCGACCACTGGGACAGGACCCGGAAACATACAAGGTGCTCAGGCCGCAGAGGGGGGCGGCCGGCTGAGCCTGGACCCCTCAGGCCTTGTGGTCTTTGGCTTTTTCTCTCGTTGTCCTGGGGTGGAACCCAGGGCCTGTGCACTGAACTCCATCCCCGGGCTTTTTTACTTTTCTTTGTTTTATTTTTGAGACAGGGTTGGGTGGCTCAGTTGCCTAGGGTGGGCTTGAACTCAAGCTCTCCCTGCCTCAGCCTCCCACGGTCAGAGGTGTGTGCCACCTGGAGAACAGGGGGGCTGACGGCCCGCCCCCTGCTCCCTCCCCTTCTCTGCCACCTAAACGTGTCATCTTTGCCTGTGCCTTGGTGTTGGCTGGTCCCACCCTAGCTGGTCAGCCACTTCAGCGTGTCAAGGGGATGGTCACAGATGCCACTGGTCGCAACCCCCTTCCTCTGGCACTGTGGGTTGAGCCCAGGGCTTTCACACTGAGCTCCAACCCCAGCACCTGCCCCTCCCTTTTTAAAATTTTTATTTGGAGACAGGGTCTCATGCTGTAGTCCAGGCAGATTTGAGCTCATTGTGGAGCCCAGACTGGCATTGAACTCACAATAGTCCTCCTGCCTCAGCCTCCCAAGTGCTAGGATTACAGGTGTGTGCCACCACACCCAGTTTATGTGGTGCTGGGGAGTCAGACTTCAGTACTCAACGCTCGCTTTAACTGCTGAGCTAGTCCTCCAGCCCCATTTTTATGTTTTTGATATCTGAGACAAGGTCTCATTAAGGTGCCCAAGCTGGGCTCATACTTGTGGTCTTCCTGCCGGAGCCCCCCAGGGTGCTGGGATCACGGGTCTGTGCCACCAGGTCAGGCCGTCAACTCTTCCTTGAGTTGAGTTGCCACCACCTCCGGGTTAATGCTGCGGTTTGGATCTGGAATGTCCCCCAGAACCTCCCCTATTTGGTTGGAGTGGGCTCACTGCAGAACCATGTGTTACCAAGTACTGGCTGGAGGGGCAGGTACATTGGGTTTGACCCAGAAGGACTGTCAACTTGTTGAGATTGGGGGTTGCCCAGTGCAGAGCTTTCAGGGTGTGTTGTTGATCTGTAGGACAGAAAAGGACCTGGAGGATGCTGGCCACTTGAAGTAATGAAAGAGAGGAAGAGACACGTTGTTACAGCTCCTTCCTGGGACAGCACCGGCTTTGCCAGAGCCTTCAGGCAGCGTGGCGTGGCTGCTGCTTCCCTTGGCGTCTGTCTGCAGTGGGGGAGCAGCTCTCCCGCCTCTGCCTCCTGCTTCCACCACTGCTGGCTGCCCATGAATGGACTGTGGGAGACCCTTTAAAACTGTGAGTTAAAATAAATCTCTCCTCCCCTTAAATTGTGGATGTTGGGGGTTCTGTCCCAGCACCAGCTAGGTAACTGAGACAGGCAGGTACAGAAGTCCTGAGGCCCGCTCCCACAGGCCCCGCTCACCTCCCGATCCCCAGGGATGCGGGGCTCTGTACACGGCCCAGCGCTGCCCCTCTGCCGTGGCACAGTGAGCAAGTCGCTAACCCTGTGTGTACCCATTTCCCCTCTAAGTGGAGGGCGCTGCGACCCTCCCTGGCAGAGCTGCTCTGGCGGGCAGAACAGCATGCACTGGGGGGCCTGTCAGAGGGGAGCCCGCACACGAGACCTAGGCTCACGGTGTGTTCTGACAATGCCGTGGTGTGTGTTTGTTACATGATCCTTCATGTAGCCTGCTGTTCATCATCCTTTCATAGCTGTTGACAAGAAAACCTTACGTTGATTGTGGTATTTCCTCTTCTAGGTAAGTATTAAAAATGCTCTTTTGAAACTATCAGAGTTTCATTATTCTTTTTTTTTTTTTGAGACAGGGGCCCCCTCTATAGCCCAGGCTGGTCCTGACCTCACTATGTAGCCCAGGCTGGGCTTAGACTCATGGCAATCCTCTTGCCTCAGCCTCTTGAGAGCTGGGATTACAGGCTTGCGCCACTATGCCCGGCTTTATGAGGTGCTGGGAAATCAAACTGAGGGCCTTCCACTCGCAAGGCAACCGCTTTAACCACTGTCTCGTTCCTCCAGCCCCGAGTTTCATTCTTCTGAGCTCTATCTGTAACCATTTAATTTTTAAATTTTTTTTCCATTTTACTGATATGTATATGTACAAAATTTAAGGTTTACAGTGGAGTTGAGCATTTTGTGGACATACATGTCTTGTCAAGGTGACAAGGGTTATTTTTTATTTTTTTGATACAGGGTCTTGCTAAGATGTTAAATTGCCCAGGCTAAGCTGGAATTTGCTATCCTCCTGCCTCAGCAACCCACAGTGATGGCATTACTGGCATGTGTACCCATACCCAGCTGCTCTGTTAAAATAATCTTTTCAATCTAGTAAAGGAAAACAAAGCTGTGTCACGTATTAATAAACCACACTGTCATTCTCCTTATATGTTGAATTGTTCCCAGTAAGAATGCTGTGTTTTACATACAACTAAAACATAAAGTTCTCTTTTTTGGGAGCCAGGTTCATTGAAGTGAACTTTGTTTATAAACTGAATTCACCCGCATAAAGAGTAGCTCAGTGGTCAAAGTGCTGGCCTATCAAGCGTAAGGCCCAGGGTTCAATTCCCCAGCACCCCATAAACCAGGCATGGTGGTATACACTTGTAATCCTAGCACTTGGGTGGCTGAGGCAGGAGGATTGCTGTGAATTCGAGGCCTGTCTGGACCACAGGGGGAGACTATCTCAAAAAAAAAAAAAAAAAAAAAAAGAGTACACAATTTGGTGAGTTTGCCACGGTCTCAAACAATTGCTACAAGAAAGATGTCGAAGCTGGGCCTGGTGGCAGAGGCCTGTCATCCTAGCGCAGCCTGGGCAACTTAATGACATAGTGATAACTTGTTTCAAAATCAAAAATAACAATGGGCTGGGGATATGGTTCCGTGTGAACGTCCTGGGCTCAGTCCCCAGCACCATAAAGGGGGCACTCTGCAGGTACAGCTGGGACCACGAGGGTCCGGCTGGACCAGGATGGGGCTGGCGCAGGATGGAGAAGACTGGTGGGGGGAAGGGTTCCTGCGTTCACTCCCCTAGCACACAAAATAGCCGGGTGTGGCGGTGCACGCCTGCAATTCCAGCATTCAGGCAGGAAGACTGCTGTGAGTTTGAAGCCAGCCTAAGTTTCACTGCGAGTTCAGGACCAGCCTAGAATACAGAGAGAGACCCTGTCTCAAAACCAAAAATAAATAAAATTTAAGAAAAAATTAGCCAAGCGTGGAGGCACACACCTGTAATCCCCACTGAAGCTCGAGAGGCTGAGGCAGGAGGACTGCTGTGAATTTGAGGCCAGCCTGGACTACAGAGTGAGATCCTGTCTCCAATAAATAAAGTAAAATAAAATGGGAGAACATTTGTAGGAAATATGCAATATGGTGCTATTTCATACGAGGTGAACATCCGTGGAGTTTGGGATTGCTGGGGGGCCTAAGTCCCCTCTGATGCTGGGTGATGCCTATCCTTTCTATCCTTTTCTTTCTTCCTTTTTGTGGTACTGGGGATGAAACTCAGGGCTTTCACACTGAGCAACATCCACAGGCCATTTTTTGCTTCTGATTTTCAGACACGTTTCACTAAATCATCGTGCCCAGGCTGGGTTTGAACCTGTGATCCTCCTGCCAGGCTCTTCTTCAGGGAAAATTTAAACAAAAAACGTAATGGACAAGAGAAAAGAGGACCCTGCCCCAGTACAGGCCCCTGTGCAGTTGGGGGGGGGGGGTGCTTGCTCAGCCCAGCAGGGGTTCCAGGGGCTCCAGGAGCATCAGGAGACCACTGAAGGTGTTTCCTGCTTGAGACTGGTAGGGGTCATTCATCCTGCAGGCGCACCCCGCTCAGAGAGGCCAGCGGCTTCCCATGCTCAGGGAGGACTAGCAGGTGGCACCTGCCGGCCAGAAGCTGGGGCTCTTTAATTTTATTTCAGGTGGAGGCTCACAGCTGAAAACTGCACGCTAAAAGCTACCCCAGGTTAATTCCCACTAACGAGTCAGTGTGCTAAGGCACAGCTGAGAGCGGGCCTAAGAATGGATGGTCGAGTTCCAGCCCAGGTTTTCTTGGCTCCCTCAGGGAACCTCATACTGTCCACTTTTCTAACCATAACTAGTACAGTACCAGTGGCAGGTGGGAGGTGAGAAGTTGTCCCGGATAGGAGGCAGGAGATTCTACAGCCCCTGAGGGTGGGGGGAGGAAGGGCAGCAGCAGCCTCTTCAAAACCTAGATGTCACAAGCCTGGTGGAGCAGGCCTGGGATCCCAGCTCTCTGGGAGGCTGAATCAGGAGGATTGTAAGTTTGACCGTGGTCTGAACAAAAAGTAAAAACTGGGCTGAGGATGCAGCTCATTGTGAAGGCTCTGGACTCTACCCCTAGTACAAGGGAGGGAAAAAAAAAAACCCTAAATTTCAAAGAAGGTGGCTTTGCTTTAAGTCCAAAGGGATCGTTTTAAGAAGCTCTGCTTTGTTTTTGTTTTTGTTTTTGAGACAAGCTCTTGCTCTGTAGTCCAGATTGATACTGAGCTCATTGTGTAGCCCAGGCTGGCCTTGAACTTAGAGCAATCCTGCCTCAGCCTCCTGGTATGTGGTGCTTAGGAATGGAACCCAGGGCCTTGTGCTTGCTAGGCAAGCACTCTTGACCCCTGGGCTAGGCCTCTTTCCTCAAGAAATAACTGTATTTGTTTTCTGTTCTGGGGACTGAACTCAGGGCCTTCCCACTGAGCGATATTCCTATCCTTTATATATTTATTTTTACTTTGAGACAAAGTCTTACTACTGGGTTTCTAGTTGTCCAGCCTTGGCCCTCCCAGAGTTTTGGGTACAGGAATGCAACATCACACTTGTCTTACAGACACTGTTTTAATGGTTAAAAATTAAGCGTAAAAGGATTGTAATTAAATTTCGTCGTGAAGAGAAAGTGCTGGTTAGTACTGGGGTAAAGCCATCAGGGAGGAAGTGCAGACTGTTCCATTTTCTGGGATCTTGGCGATTCCGCTAAAATCAGCCCCCCTCACCTTCCCTGCTACCCAGAATAAATGGCCACAGTGGGTGGTGACGGGCAGCCTGCTGGCTGGGGCTTGGGAGAGCACAGTACTTGAAACAGAATCTCTCCTAGCAAATGGTGCCGTACGACCCCCCGCCCCCAATTCCCTATGATGTTTTTGGCTCTTCCACCGCAATTCCTCCCTTATCCAAGAAAATTCTGAGGTTGATCGCATTCTCACTGAGCTGACCCTAACAGAGCAGTCCTCATCCCCAGGCACCAGAGGAAGTGGTGCTTTGGGCAAAGTTAGTAGGGTTTAAACAGTGCGTTTTCCCGGCGTGCTGAGCAACCTGCTCAGGGTGATACCAGCACCACCTGAGTCCGGCCTTGCTCAGAGGCGCAGGCCCAGCGGCAGGGATTCGAACCTTCCAGCGACTGCCCAGGCAGCGACCAGACCCGAATCAGCTGCGGTAATGAGAGCAGCGCTCGGGCCTGGAGTGGGCGGAGCCAGCCGGCAACCACCCCTACGTAGGCGGGGCGCTCGTGCTCCTCCCCGCCCCGCGCACGGCCAGCGCTGCGCGGCGCGGCCCTGCCCCTCCGTGGCTCCTCGCAGCTC
>PVKB01007265.1:0-39326 GCA_004027205.1 Ctenodactylus gundi
CATTTTTTATTCAGTAATGTGCTAAATCTATTTACCAACTGGTATGTGCCAACCATAGGCTTCTATTATAAAAAATAGCCACTTTGCCAGAGAGTATATATGAGACATTCTAAAAAAAGTCTATAGGCTTTGCTTTTAATTGCTATCAGGGTTCAAAATTACCAGGCACTATGTTAACTGAGCTGGTTACAAATGAGTTGCATTGAGATTTAAATGTTGTGGGCCACCCCTGGATGCATTTCCTTATTTTCTTGTTCCTTGGCTGGAAGAGTTGAATTAAACCCTGCATGACAAAGAGTTGGATTTTTAGGTCTTTATACATCCTAAATGTAGTCTGGTAGTTAAAATTTAGTGGGACAGCATGGACTGGCTGTTTCCACCGGAGAATATTGTGTAAGCTGCTTTTCTTTCAAAAACTCAGTCAGCATTACCTGAAGCAGTAACATAATGGAATACAGAGGAGACAGAAAGGGTAATGGATAAAATAAGAACTCCATTCCACAATAGGATGGACTGAATAGCAGAAAGTGTCATGCAGTCAACAGGACGGGAGCCCTCGTGGAACCTTAGTAGCGGAATGAGATACACACATACACCCTTAAAGTATCAGTGGCAAATCAAAGTGCAGGCAGGCCGTGCAACTCCCATTATTTTGATCCAGGGAAAAGTTTATCAAAGCAATAAAATCTGCAATCATCAAGATATTCTACTTCTTTGATTACACAATGTTCAAGAGAACATGTTTGACGCTCTAGGTTACCAAGAGCAAGTATGCAAAATAAGTACTTTTCAAAGGCCAGGCCCTAGTCTAAGAAGCACCACCCCATTGTACCATGTTCATCACTACACAAGCCTTCTGCAGAAACATCATGCATGTGAGCAGCATAAAATAATAGGGGTGCAAGAGGTTTGTTAACTTGCAATCATTCCAGTAGGCCCCACTGACTAACTTGTCCCAGAGAGTCTCGCAAAAGCAGTTGTGGAATTTGGTTATTCCCAATGAGGAATCAGGGAAAAAAAGAAAAGACAGAGTGTTCAAGTTTCTCCCTCTTCCCTAGATTCTCAAGCTAGAGAGGTCATGACGAAGTTACAGACTTTGTCCAAGTTCCAGTACTTTTTCTCTGTTCGTGCCAGGCATTACCCCCACGTCTGCCTAACTTTAAAGTTGTGGTGGCTGAGACTGTTTCATTTATTAAACGAGACCCGATCTTGCTCAGCCAGTGAACTGTGGAATTTCCTCGAGGGTTGAATTCATGTTGACACAATTTCTGAAAGGAGACCAAATGGGAGGAAAATATATGTGCTACTAAGTTTTAATTTCTTCTTCACTCTGACAATCTGCCATTTGTCTCTATGATAAGTATATATTAAATAATTCCATTTATCCAAAGAAAATGTCTGAAGTCATAACAAACCTTCAGCAAAATTTGCTTTAAACTTGGCATGGAGGTCATCCCTGTAATCCCAATCCTTGGGAGGCAGAAGCAGGAAAATCTCAAGTTAGAGACCAACCTGGGCTACATGTTGAGTTCCAAGCCTGCCGGGGCACATAACACGATCCTATGTGAATAAAAATACAACCTAACTCTAGAAAAACAACAAGATCATGGGGATCTCTGTCAACATGTTCTATGTCGGTTTATGATACGATACAGGAGAAAAGAGTTGTGACTAATTTCTGTGATATCATTGGAATGAATGCATGACGTTGTCAATGAATAGAGCTAGTATTGATATTTATTACAACTTATATTTACCTGAAAGTTATTCCACAAGGAAATTATATTTGTGTGAAGACACAAAGTGTAGTTTGGAAAATTTTTATCAGTAAATTAGGAAAAAAAGAAATTTATAATTTATTAATACAGAAGAAAACTTAATGTAATATTAAAACTGATTAAACCCATGATCATAAAATAAACCTTGCCATTTCTCTAAACCCTTGGCTAGCCTTTCTACTTTACACAGAAGTCTCCAGTGCTCTGAGCTGACCCAGGCAGGAGCAGGAATGCATTCATCATAGTAAAAAGAACTTGCTATGATTTTTTAACATCCTTACATTTCAAAAGAATATAACCAGTAATATTTATAAACTGAGTCTAAATTAACAGAGGAATCAATTGTAGCATTGTGAGCTAATTTTTTTTGAATGCTTCAAGGAATAGAAAGTGCTCATACATTCTACATAAATTTGGCCAAGTCATTTTAAACCTGTTTACAAAACAAAGCAAAGACGTCAGAATTAAACTTAAGTGCATGTTTTGGTACCCAAGGAAGTGCCGTAAGATCTAAGTTAGAACAGTCAGGTCAAAGGTTTCTACAAAGAAAAGACCACAGGAAAAAATGTTGAAAATCTTATAAAAAGAGCACTGCAAGACCTAGATGGTATTTTTTTAAGAAAGGTGAATCAAAGAAAAAGTTAAATCATGAATATATGTTTATTGTAAAGAAATACTGGTTGGGGAACATCAAATATTGATTGTAGATTTAAAGAAAAAAGCATTTCCACTAGTCAGCCAGATATCAAAGTGAGACCGTGCCAAGGTAAAATATTTATATACAAATAAAAATGTCCATGAAGGGACTTAAAGTTTATCCTGCATCTGCCACTCCAGTGCTGCCACACCAGAAGGCTGTCAACATGGCATGTCTCCTTTCTTGATAGAAAAAAAAAGTTTCAAAATCTCACACAAAGTCCTCTGATAGTAAAACAACACTTCCTAGGTAAGAGTTTGTCTTTGTGGTTGCTGATTTAAAAATCTCTAAAACATTTATAATTCATAGGGAATTTAAAGTGTGCTTTATAATAATTTATTCATTAAATTATAATTTATTTAGAATTTCAAAGCTGACAATCCAGAGCTAGAAAATGGATAAAACTCATACTGACCTCAAGAATCATGGCAGTTGGAAGAAAATTAAACTAGAAAAAAATAGTGATTAGTTACATTTTAATTAACTAGACTTCCATGAACAAAGTAAAGTAAAAGGATATTACTATAGGTCACTTCAAATTTTCTTAGAATATTTTCAGACATTCTCTAAATATGTTTTCTGTGGAAGGGACTGTATGAGATAACAACTTGGATAGAAAATTTTAAGTTAGGCTTAAGTATATAAAATAAGTAATTTTCCACTCTTTCTATATAATTAGAGCTACAATTGTGACTACATTAAACAGAGGGTTCTAGTTATTTATCTTCCATTAATCTCTTGCTGAAATTATCTTACCTATTCAGCAATATTTATCAAATGCTTAATATGTACCCAGATGTCAGGTGGAATTCTTCATAAACGCAACTCTTTTCATTCTTCACGTCACAAAAATGTAACAACTAGGAATAAATACATATTTTTTAAAACTGATTTATTACTTCCATCCTTCATTAGAGTGAAATCATCTCCAGGGATCACGTCTGTGGTAGTGACCTCTGTACCAGCATGCACTGGGGACCACACAAAAGCATCAAGAAAAGAAGGCAACTGAAGGGAGAAGGAGGAGAAGAGATAAGGGAAGCAAATAAGAATGCAGGATGGGAGAAAAGAAAATGAGAATGAAGAAGTGAAAGACAAGAAAAATAAAGGGAAGTGAAAGGTAGGCACGGGGATTGAAGGGTTAAACATGTAGTTATTGGCATCAGTTGTTATTAGATGTCCAAACATTATGTGGTGCCATCTCCACTATTTGTTCTCTGATAACGTTTTTTTTTTTTTTAAACTGTTTCCATCTACTGTATCTTCACTATGGTCTCAGGTCATTCTTGTACTTACTATGTAGCCCATGCTAACCTTGAACTTATGGCAATCCTCCTACCTCAGTCTCCCTAGTGCTGTGATTACAGTCACACATCATCATACTCAACCGATGTGGTGCTGATGTTTTGAAATCAGCACTTAGCAATTGCTAGGTGAGCACTTTGTCCATTCGAGTATTCAGTCTGAGTATATGTGAGTCATTAGTCATATGCTCATCCACCACAACACATGAACAAGTGTGTTAGTTACACACTACATAATCAGATAGATGATAGAAAAATGAGTAAATAAGTCAAAAATAAAATCAATCATATATACCATCATTTATTTTAAAAGGAAAAATTCAAGACAAGAGTGGAACGAAAACAGCTTTAACAGACAGTTTAAACCTAGGCATGCCTTCTAAGTCTTGACTCAACAAAAAACAACAAAAATGATTCTAGAGATGTTATTGTCACAATAAATCAGCACTAAGCATTGAATAACTGAGTATATTCTATTATGAAACATATTCAAGGAGATCAAACTAAACAATGCTTGGTAATATAAAGTGTAATTATGAGAGGAGACAATCAAATAAAAGGAACCAGACAGATGTGTCTTTGTGAAGAAACCTAGGAGACGTCTCCACACAACTACTCTCCGCAGACTCCCTTGACATCTCCAAATGGAGTCGGTGAGAGAACTGATGGGGGAGGAAATCACTTGCCCTCTCTAAAATCTGGTCTCCATACTTTAACATTCTTTTAACCATGAAACTTTCCTATAATTAATATTAGGAACACATCTTAAGTGCTTTTATTAATGTTTATGTGATATTGAAGTAAAACTGTCCAATGTCCTATTGGGCTCCAATCCACAGACTGCAAACTTCTTGAGGAGACTGTCATCTTTCTACAACATCCTTAGGAGTGCTAACATTTTTTTTCTTTTTATTTGTGTTTCTGTGATTTTTTTTTTCCAGTTGGAAAACTAAAGGCTAGCAGAAACACACTTCCACTAAGGAGCATTTCAGTAAGGGTGAATATTCTTCATGGGGAACTGTCAGAGGGTGGAGGGTGTCTCAGTTAAAGAGAGTTAGAAAAGCTGTGTTAAGTGACTTACGGATAGGCCTAAAGAAGCGCATTAGTACATTCAGAAAGTGGGATTAATTTTATTATTAAGTAACTTAATAGATCTTATCTAGGAGAAGATACGACTGAAGAAATGTCACAGCTGGACTAAGGATAGCAGCTCACAACACTCGCAAGAGAAGAGTACCTTGTTGTTGCTGAGGGTTGAATATCGTTGATGATTTTACCTCTTTTCAAACCCATTACCAGTAATAGCTTTTGTTTACTTCATTTGCTCAACATGTAACACTCATGTGATAGACTTGTCTTTGATGATATTCTGTGAAATGTTTTAGATTCTATGAAAGAAGACCAAGACTTAACCATGAAAGCAAAATCACGCCTAGCAACCTTGACACTTTCCTCTAACAATCAGGTCAACTTCTTAATAATAGGGGCTGCCTTTCTCCTTTTTCTAAATAAATACACTAATGGATTTCTTGGATTTTCTCAATTTTTACAGAATCAGATTCATTAGTCTGTATCAGTTGACTGACAAAAATTCATCAGAAACTTCAGAGGCCCATTTATCCAAAAGGAAGTCCACTGTTGTACTGCACAACAAGCTCTGAACTTCCTTAGAACAGACTCTCCAGAGATGACTCTATCCAGCCATCCTCCATTCATAATTTATACTGGGCCATCCACCTACAAGTAGAATTCATTTCCTTTTATCATCACTTTGAAGTAGTTTAAAAGCTTACTTTGATCAATGAACAGATGTAGTGGTGCTGTTTCAATTCCAGGTCCAGGCTCTAGAGATGCAAATGTTCTACCTTTCATTTTGGCAGGTATTTACCAGTCAAGATGACCATGCACTTTCTTCTGAAGATTTCCATCTTATTTAACAAAGAGGGAAAGCATGAAGCTTGTGAATGAGGTCCTTTCAGAGTTTTAGCTCAGCCTAGCACCGGACTTAACAGACCCACATGACTAAGCCTAGACAAGACCAATTGAAAAACTATCCAGCCAACAAAGAGAACTGTGAACAAATAAAACGGTTATTTTGAGGAAAATTTCGGGGAGCACGAACCAACTGCATTATATCAGAGTAAGACTTCATCAAACACATTAGCAGCCCACTCATTTTAAAACAAAGTCCGTTTCTTGAAATGTCAAACAATACAAAAATAAAAAGGTACCATTGTCATTGGATATAAGGAGAAATCATGAAGTTTTCAAAAGACGGTTATTCCCTTTTTATCAAATGTCAAGGAATTTTTTTCAAAAGGATTTAATAGATAATTTAAGTTTCATTATGTTCATGACAGAAATATTACAACACGTGTAAGGATTATTCATTTGTCTCCTTCTAGAACAATTCTTGATATGAGTGTTACATAAAATGATTATGAAATGACTGCGTTCTGGGTTTCTCATATTAGAGAAATTGAACCTACTGGGTCTGACCCACTTAACTGAGTATGGTGAACTTAAGTTGCATCCATGTACCTACAAAAGCCTCAAAACTATCTGTCTTTATAGCTGAATAGTTTGGTGGGATCTAGTGGGGAGGTGGAGAGAGTGGGAGGGTCAAAATGGGCAGGGGAAAAAACTGTAATTTTGAGTTGATCCATATATGCATAAAATACTCAAGCTTGATGTAAACAATATTTATCACATATGTACATATTAATAAAATGATGAAAAAAGAAAGTAACACTTGTCTTTTCAATATAAAGTACTGGATTATTATTTTTCCATATAGAAATAAATGAACCTCATTACATTGCCTGTTGTGGTCAGATCTGGAATGTCCCCCAAAAGGCTCTTGTTTAGAAGATGATTCGGTAAGGGGCTAATTTGTTGATTCCCTGTGCTTTGGGGAGTTGGGGCTTGACCAGAAAAAGACGGATCACTGGGTGTGATGCGGAATGCTATAACTATCCCTGCCTTTTTGCACTGTTGGCTTCCTGACCTGTCATAGAGTAAACAGCATTTCTCTGGGTAGGCCCCTACCAAGCCCTTCTACCGTTGCCAGCTGCCCATAAGTGGACTGAGACCTAATGGAAATGTGAGCTAGAACAAACCCATCCTCAAGGAAAACAATTAACAAAAATAAGAATGGTCTTTTTTGAGAAACTAATGTACCCTGGCTGAGCAATCCCATAGTCTAACCTGAGTAGAAATCTTATATTCCAAACCAGAGACAGACAATAGATCAAAATTATTGAAACAATACTTTTGTCATTGAGCTATTCTACAAAGCTAACTCTAGAAATGTATGACTAAGGTGTTCTGATCACCAGCTGGTGTGGTTAGTATCCTGACAGGTACAGGTACACCAAGAAATGCTAGAAACATTGAGGTAGAATGAGAAAGAATGTCTCAACTTAAAGAAATAAAAATACCTTCAAAGATACTTGCCAATGTGGGTAGAACTTTCCTTAAGAAAACCACATAGATCTGAACTAGCATTTGAATTATATAGTTCATTAAAAGCCTAGAGTCTCAACCCAAAGAGTATTACAGATGTAATTTTTTTTTCCCCAGAGATTCATTTGGTTTGATTCATTTTAGTTTCATAGTGCACATTACCAATTATCTGGAAAATTTTTCTTTAGAATTTCTGTGAGGATTTCAATTCAAAGAACATAATCTTCAGTGTACACTTTACAACGGATTACATACAGCAAACTGGTAATACTCAAAAGTATATTATTTAGTAATAATCGTTTTTGATTCAACAATATTTTCCAAAGGCAATTGTGATGATTACGTTTATATGTCAACTTCATTGGTCCACAGGAAACCCAAAGGTAGATAAAACATTTTTTCTAGATATGTCTATAAGAATGTTTCAAAAAAAGAAACTATATTAGAGTCAGTAGATCAAATAAAGGGAATATAGACTCACCAATGGGGGTAGGCATTATACATCCAATAAGGAAGGGTGAATTTTGCCCCTATCTTTATGAAATACAGCATGTCAATCTTCTCTTGCTCTCAAGCCTTTATTAGCACTCCAGTGTCTCTGGTCTTCGGGTTCAGACTGAATTACATGCCTGGGTATCTACTGTCCTGCTTGCAGATAGCAGATTGAAAGGTGCCATAAGTTTCATTAGCCAATTCCCACAAAAAGAGAAGAAGAAATACACAGAAAGTGGAAGGGGAGAGAGAAAGGGAAAATGGAGGGAAACCATTATTTTCTTAATTTTATGCAATAAATGTATATCAAAGGAGCAGTTCACAACCGACTGCTATCACGAAAGACGGTTTTCCATATATGGAGGTGGTAGCATGGGGAAGAAGGTGGCACCAGCATCGTCGCCTCGAGTCTATCTCAGATCATCAGACATTAGGTTTTCAAAAAGTTACACAACCTAGATTTCTTGTATGCACAGCTCACAGTAGGGCTCAAGCCCTTATGAGAATCTAATGTCGCCTCTGTTTTGAAAGGCAACAGAGCTCAGGCAGCAATGTGAGATGTTAACAGTACCTGTAAATAGAAGTCAAGCTCCCCATGCTGGCCTGCCCCTCACCTCCTGCTGGGCTGCCCCGTACACATCTGTGACCCGTGCACTGGGGACCCATGTGGAGAGCCTAGGTCATTTGACTGAGTTTGTCTTCAATTCCTTGTACCGTACTGATACTGAAAGCCTTGAAGATTTACACGTACTGTAAGTTTAATATGAGGCATCACAATCTTGACTGTATCAACTGGGAGACCCATAGGGAAATGGAAAAATACATATTTCCAGATCAAAGTAACCATAGTTTTAATAATTCTTGGCACTAGATAACAAAAACTTTATAACTTGGGAAATAAGAAGAATAGTTGGAAAAGTTTGTTCACTTTTGTCTTGTCTTCAGGCTTTTTTAGCTTTTTTTAGTCTACTGGTTAAAAAAAAAACTACAGTAAGCAAAATGTGTAATTTCCCTGTGGCTTCTATTGACTCTATAAGAGAGGGACCTGAGGTTTTCAGAAAGAGAAAAAAACAGGAAACCACCAAACCAGGTGTCTGGCTGGCAAAGAAGCAGATGCTAAAAGTGTCGTCCTGGTGGCCAGCATGGAGACAGCTAGGGTGCTGGTGCTGATGATGGCAGAAGTCCAGTGGACATTTCATTCCCATCTGGAAGGAGGTGACTGTCTAGGCAACTATTTGTAAACTGCTTAAGTATTAGATATGCAAAAGTTTTATAAATGAGTTGAGAAGTGTTGTAACTCATTTTGATGTAGTTTTAACTGAGGCGCAAACTGTTTGGGGGAAGTGAGTCACATCCCAGAGAGGACACAAAATAAGTTAAAGTCTTGATATTAATTTTAATTGCTACCCTGTTATAAAATGTGTGAATTATTCTTCCTGCTTTCACAGACAGGCTCAGATGAAAACAGTAACCTTGGCGCACTGTGATTTGCACAAGCTAATTGGGTCATAAACGATGTTATTCGGAAGAGAAGGTATCTGAAATAATTTTCTAATTAAAACAGGTAGCCTTCGAATGCAAATGTAAAAGTACTTAATTGAGAAAGGACATTTTAATTGGAATGTGTAGAGAAAAAGCAATTTCTTTTTGAAACTTCTGATTAAGATAGGTTGGATCTATGCATAGAGTTGGGCCAGGCATGTAATGTTCTTCAAAAGTGGCATTGCTGTTGTTCCGGGTAGGTTTCCTTATGGCTCAGAACCATCCCACTAAACGCTGGACCACAGGAAGCTCTGTCTTCTGGTTACTAAAACAAGTCATGGCTTTGGGGGCCACTGATATTGCATAGAAACACCTCCACATGGTTAAAACACAAAAATTAGGCTGTATCTCCACATAAACATAAGTTTGATGAATACAAATAAAATATTATGGCCTATCTGTGGTTTCCCTGTATTAAATCAACATGGTTTTGTGATGCTTACTGATATCTACTGCTACATAATTCTGGTTAGGAGGAATGTCTTCTGCTGACTTAAGTATTGTGGGTTACTGGATTGTCTTGTCCTACATCTTCATTTTTACCAAGGTGACAAATGCCAACAGCAAAAGATTGTCTCAATTTTTAATATATTTTTGAAATGATGGTTCAAAGTTCCTATTCCTAAGGTGTCAGAGATTAGTGATGGTAAAGGTATCTATCATCCTCAATTTAAATTGCTAAAACTTAGGTAAAAGGCCTCAAACGGAGATGATCTATCAGAGAATTAACCAATCATTGATATGCAGAATCCATCTACCACAAATGTAATGCTGTTAGAAGGTGGGGATCTCTGGGAAATCTTGAAGGAAGAGCATTCATGAGTTGGATTGGAGTTCTTCTGAGAGTCCCAAGAGAGCTTGCTTTCCCTTCTTCCGTGGAGGACAGAGCTATAAAATGGATATTATGAACCAGAAAATAGAACTTCATCACATACTTAATCTTCCAAAGACTTCATACTAAACTAACGAGCCCCCAGAACTACAAGAAATAAACTCCTGCTATGGTAAGACACCAAGACTTCAGCATTATAATAGACTATTATAGTACTTTCAGTTTGAACAAAGTTATTTCTTCACTTCTCAGGTAAAAAGAAGAGCTCACAAGTGTAATGAGAAAAGGCACAGACTTGCAGCAGACATGAAGCCCTTGAAGATGCGGTCAACTGAAATGAAATTGAAAATACAGCATACCAGAAATACCTGGGATATTGTAGCAGTATAGCTTTGGGTTTTTTGCTTGTTTGCTTTGTTTTTTGTTTTGTTTTGTTTTGTTTTAAACAGGATCTCCCTTTATAATCTGGACTGCTCCTGAACTCACTACTCTAGCCCAGGCTGTCCTCAAAATCATGGCAATGCTCCTGCCCCAGCCTTCTGAGTGCTGCAGTTAGGTGTGCACCACAAAGCCAAACTACCTAGGCAAACACTCTAGTCACTGAGCTATGCTTGCAGTCCAGATGTAGAAAAGGTAGTTTTTTGAAGGAATCTGATAGCTATTAGAAGCTACATTTAAAAAACCCAAGAGCTCTTGAATAAGTAATGATGAATATCAATGTTTTTGTAAAACAAAAATTAACCAGAACCAAGCCCAACAGAAGAAATGGAGCTAAAATGAATGTATAGAGCCAATACAAAATACAAAGAAAGAAATGAAATAGCAAGTTGGTTCTTTGGAAAGTCAAACAATATTGAGAAATACTTAAACTAACCAAAAGAAAGTGAGAGGAGGCCCAGATCAGTAGGGTCAGAGATTTAAAAGAGAGATCAAGGAAGGGATGTTACAACCAACAGCGCTGAAATCCATGTGATGCTCGGGGTCTTTCAAAAATCTTTATTTCTATAAATAGAAATTCTAGACACATGGCTATTTAAATAAAAGCACATTTCAATTAAATACTGGATATTGATTTGTATACATACAGTTTTCTGGAGATTATGACTTGGCATTGTGAGTTATGCATTCTCTCAAAAATCATTCTAAATTGTATCAATTCAGCTCCATCAACCCATGGGAGAAACACAGGAAAATTAACTTGTCTATTAATACCATGATAGAAAGCCATGTTACGCGGCTACTCAGTTTGCAGGTAAGACCTCATAGAAATTCATGTATGATACTTTTAGCAGAATCCTCGCATCAAAGTAAGCAAATTAACATATTAAATAAGTAAGAATTGATAATACCCATTCTGATCAAAGCAGTTCAATAGAATCAATTTCCCAGCAGGTAGCTGACATGGTGACACCCCAGGGAATACTTCCCTAGCAGGGATTCTTTGTTGCCTTCCACTTTTAGCACACTGAACATTTGTCACTGTCTGTGGCCAGGTAAACCCCGCTGCAAGGAAATCCATGACGATGAGCCCAGGCATAATCTTCACGCGTACTGCACGAATGTTTTGGTATACTTGAAACAAACAGGTGCCTAGGCAAAGAGGCTGATTGTTATCCACAGAGTGGACCACTCTTTTCATTTGATTATTAAAATTGACCTCTTCTGAGCCTACTCTTTAGTTAGCATTCACCAATCATACCTATACATATATGTCCATCCTCTCTGGTCTTTCAGAAAAGTCTAATTATGTACTTGTCCCTTAAATGTCTTTGTTACAAGTTTGTAATTACGTCTCTTCCACATCCCTAACTATTCAATCAAGCCATTGGCAAGCCCAAGGGTTGGTGTGTTACAAATAATTTCTGGCTATTTAAGTAAGATTTCTTTTTTTCAGTACTCTTCAGAAACATTTTAGAGAGAAGTTACAGTGGTACAACTGTCCGATTTCAAATGTCTACATACTATCCCAAAACATCTGTAAGCCAGAACTGAGCCTTCTTTTCCTGTATCGTTTAATTGTAAGGAAGTTTCTATGAGGGCATAATTACAAACAGAAAAGAGACTATAATACTACAGGGTAACATGTGATACAGACCATGAGGATAGGATTTTTTAACTGTTTTCTCATGTGACTTACATCTTTAGGGCTTGCCTCTGATCAATTATATGATGGTGTAGCAATCTTGTGTATGTTAAATATTTAAAGCTGTTGGAATCAGGTAAAGTTCAACTCACAATATGAAGCTCAGTGGAAAATAAGGGGAATTGAGTCAAACCTTTTGACTTGGAAGGTTCTACTAGGATGACTATGGTGAAGTACTGCTTTACTGAGCAGAAACCAGCTCCATCTGCCTCCTGCTCAGTGCTGATAGACAGTGCCTTGGACCCGCAGTAGCCTGGCATCCAAAGAACTACTCCTGCCAATCCTCTATAAACCTCTGGCAGTACAGCTCAGAGAGGGAGACTTCATGTGCTACAGAAAGAAACAGTAGTAACTATAATCACATAATCTTAGAACTCATGAATAGGCTGATGAAACCCAATGTCTGAAAGGATTCTATGGCTCCTGACCCATAACCCACAACCAGAGAGTTCTGAACCCTCTCCTATAGGAGGTGCAGAACCACAGCCTCTGTTACATAAGCTTGTGTTACAGCCAATGTCACCTACAGTTGGCTTCAGTGGTTGTGGGCTCTAAGGATGCTCCACCGCTGCCGAAGCTTTGTGGTCTTGCTCCTGTGTTGCACTGGCCTCAGTGGGCAGCCGGTTTGACCTATCCACCTTACCCATGCCCTAATTTCAGGGGCATGGCATGATGTGAGTTATTGTTAACTTGGGCAAAGGAGAAAGAGATGTTAAGGTTCAAATGTAAATGTAACCCCAAAACTCTCACATGTTCAGCATTGGTTGATTTCATCCTGTGTAGATGGCAGGTAACATAAAGTCACAGGCAAACAGTTTAACAAAAAGGGGTTGAAAATCCTATCATTTAGAACAACATTTATGGAACTAGAGTTCTACATGGATTTTGCTAAATAAAATAAGGCAGCTAAAAAAGACAATCACTACATAATCTTACCTTTATGTGGAACCATAAAAAAGTTGATCTTGGAGAAGTTGAGACTAAATTAAGATCACTACGGGCTAGGGAGAGTCAGAGTAGGTCATAGTGTGAAAGACCAGGGGCTCACAAACAGTAGGATGACTAGACATGACTGTGCACTGACAGTGTCTAACTCTAACAAAGGAATTTGATAATTTTCACCATGAAGACATGATAAATATTCAAGGAAATAGATATCTTTAACTTGAGTTTTACATTACACAACGTTTGCTCTTATCAAAATATCACGTGGCAACCTGTAATATGTTTAATGTTCTTGCATATCAGGTGAAGAGAAATTTTAAAATATTTTAAAATAAAATTAACTATAGTCATGGCTGCATGTATTTTTGAGTACACTAACAATCATGATGGAATCGCACCTCTTGAATATACTGTACAATGTCTGAGTTATAACTCAATGAAGGTGTTTTAAAAACCAGGGCTCTCCTTTGAGATTACCTAAGTTAGAAGAAAGAAACAAATGGCACGGATGACATATTCCTACTTCAACACAAACATCGTCTATAAAGAAGGCAAATCCCCAGTGACATTGCTACTTTGTATCTGTGTCTTCTGCTTGCACTGGACTTCCCTCTTACATCAGCAAAACAGCAAATTCTTCCTATAATAACAATAATTTCAGTATCAGTTTCTTTGACTCTTGTTCCGCCCCGATTATGAGCTTTGCAATTAATCATAATAGTCTATCCATATGTTTGTAGACTATAATATACTATGAGTTTTTCAAGTAGATTTTCACTTACTTTTAAAAAAATATTTAGCATTGAGCACAGTATTTGATATATAGCAACAATGAGCAACCCGTGGTTGGGCGGAACCTTTCTGGTCTTTCATGCACGTGCTTCATATTGTGGAGATATTTTCAGTTGAAGAAGCAGAAATACCTTCGTATTCTTTGAAATATCTGTTCTAAGTCACCAAAGGAAAGATAAAAAACAACTAAGATGAGACAATTGTTTACTAGGTGGTTTCTGTCTTTGTTACAAATTCTACTTTTGATTGAGGACAGAACATCTTCCTATACAAACTGTAGTGAAAACAAACTGCTTCCAGGTAATTTAAAATAATGAAGACATCCATTGCAAGTCACATATATTAATATAATATACCAGCTGCACTAATTAACTGTAAAAGAAGCATAACCATTGTTTGCAACATCAAGTACGCATTTTATGAAAAATAACTATTTTACCTTATAAATGCATAAAGAATGTGAATCTTTATATTTATTTATATATTTACTTAAGAGAAATGCAACTTGAATTATGGTTGTTTGCATTATGTTGAAAATTTGTTCTTCTCCCAAAAGATATACATTTTCTTAAAAACATCAATGCAAAGAAAACATTTTCAGAAGTAAAATATTCTGAAAATTTCTATATTAGTTCTAATGCCACTTGTTTTTAGATGTGTATATCTATTTTTTTCAGTCATATGCATGCCATGTAAAAGATCTATCACTCAGCTACTAATGCAGCCTGAGTGTTTTCACATCTTTGAAATAAGTTTTTAAATTTGTAGCTCATATTCATCCAAATTTTGGAAACGAAGTATGTGCTTTATTCTCGTGACACTATTACTGTTGGAGTCACTGTGGCAATCTCTGTCTTTCAGAAGCAACTTCTGATGGAATTGATCATGGCAAGATAAAACTGAGACTTCAATTTGAAGAATTTTATGTCCTAGTGTCATGTTCAGTTTGAAATAGCTTTATATTCTATCTCATGCTTCTCTTATTGTTATTACTCATAATTTCACTATATATACTAAATTTAAATATTTCTCTTAATGTTTATTTTCTTAAGGTGTTAAATATGTGTGTATCTATATGTTAAATATATATATATATATATATATGTATATATATATATGTGTATATGCAGATGATCACATATAGAATATGTACATATGTATCTTACATACATATATACTCATATGTATAACATACATTTAACTGTGTACATTTAATTAAGAAAGTACTATAATAAGTACCTAATTTTTGAGAGAGACATGATTTTAACATACATAATAAAATATCATGTTAGACTCACTGTATTAGTTCTATAAACTGAGAAATTGCTTTGACAAATCCATTACATTCCAGATGTAATCATAAAGTGCACTTTGTTAAATAAGTTTCATATTATGAGGAAAAATTAAAGTAGAGGAAAAAATAAAGTAGAGGAAAATGTGCAATTTCCTTTCTACAATCTTATAACAACAAATTGTGTAATTGCCATATAGATAAAACCTTTGACAACATCAAAGCTGCAAATTAGTTGGAAATAAAGCGTAGTAATTTTCCTACTGAGTTAAAACATACAGAAATATTCACTTCATTGTATAAGCATTCTATTTTTGGGAAGAGTAAAGAAGCCTTTGAAAAACAAATATTTGTACAGAAAGAAAATTTAAGGAATCAGTCTATGATTTGTATACTTGTTAATGCAAAATATATAGTCAGCAGAGTTCAATAACTGCCACGGTGTCTGAGTGGTCAAGAAAGAGTCTGAGTCCAAATCTCACATCTTCCAGTTAGTATTTGTATGAGTGGCTATTTTAAAATCTCAAAATCTCAAAAGTAACGTTAATGTCAGATCTCCTTTTGAGATGCATTACTTTCAAATTTTGTGTATGTACATATACCAAAGTTTTCTATGGTCTGGCTCAAAATTGTCATTTATGATGATGATATTCAGTAGGATTCCGTTCTGATTAAATTCCCCAATCTTGAGAAGGTTTTTTGGCTAGTGCTTGCCATTACCCATCTTCCCTCCTCCTGCATTTTCTGCGCTCCTCCTCCTCATTATACTCATAGCTCAATCGTCAACATGCATTATCTTAGAGGAAAGATGATATACAGTAGTGTACAGAAATGAATTTTTGACTTTTAAGATTAGATATCATTTTCCCTAGGAAAATACTTTAGAAGAAACAACAAAATAATTGAAAATCTAAATTAGTGTTCTGATAGATGAAAAAATCAAATTGAATACAGGCTGGCAACAACCTTTCTTCACGCAATACCAAGAATGTTGAATCTCAACATTATTTTTAAGTTGACTATAGAGCTCGCCAAAATTTTCAGTCTGCAGAGCAAAGATACACCAAGATCTTTAACTCGGAAAATTCCAGTGTAAAGTAAGAACGCATAGTTTCATAAAATAAGACAGGTCATGATCAGTGGAATAAAACTGACTCAATAACTTTCCCTCAAAAAAAAATCCAGAAATGTTCTCAGAACTTGCAATATTAAGTCGGTATCAGGATTAAACAGTCAAGATACCACTATCTTAGTTTGTGCTGCTACAACATACTCTTAAGTGAGTAATTTTTGAACAATAGAAGTTTGTTTCTCAACCTTCTGGAGACTATGAAGTCCACGATTTTGTTACTATCCAATTCACTGTCTGGTGAAGTATACTTTGCATCCAAGATGGTGCTGTAGGGTCTCCTCCTCAGATGGTGGGGAGCCAGGAGCTCTGGGAGACATAATCCCCACCTAAGGGGCCATTTGGGGCTTTAAATTCCTACACAGACATTTTAGAAGGCACGTGCATTGAAACTAAAATGACATTAAAAGATGAAGGAGTTTTGACTAGGACATTAGCTTAATAGTTGTACAGTAATATTTAAGGAGTATAAAGTTTTCTAAATTCCTTCCAGGGACATATATGAAGCAGACAGTGAAACAAATAGGAGAAACTTTTAAAATCGCACCAAAGTAACATATATGAGTAAATATATTGTTGCCCAAAAAAGCTAAACGTGACATTAAACAAAGTTGCAACTGTATCCATGTTTATGACAGCACAACTCATGATAACCAAAGATGTGGAAGATGCTGAAATGGCCATCAACAGACTAATGGATACAAAATTTGTGGTGCAAATGCACAATGGAGTGCTAGTCTTCTGTAAAGACAGATAAATGTGAAGCTTTTGTAGGTAAATGGAGACAAATTGAGACCATCATTCTCTGTGAAGGGAGTCAGACACAGAAAGTTGAGTATCTCATGATTCTCCTAATACAAGAAACCCAGAATACAAGAATATGGTCATTCTATAGAACAAAATGAGATGATAGCGGGAATTAAGGAGGAGCAGGAGGGAGGACCAAATAAGAAGCAGGAATATAATCTTGGCTGTGTGTATGTGTGTACATGTGTGTGTATTCACGTGTGTGTGTGTGCAATTGAAACGTGAAAAATAAATAGAACAGAGGATCACAAGGTCCTCACAAGGTACTTGTGATGCTCACGAATCCAGAGTAACCTCCCCTTCTTCTTCCTTTATCCAGGGTTTTGCACTTTCTAAACATTCCTGATCTTACATAAAACCTCTGAAAATAAAATGGAGAAGAAAAAAAAATAACCCTTTGGTCCTATAGAGATTGCATTGCAGTACCAATATCCATGGTTTTTATAGTTCTGTTATGAGAAAATTAATAGCATTTCCCACACACCTGAGTTTCCATTGTGAAATTCAATTTGTATGCCTGAAGAAATAATTTAGACCACTGAAATTGTTAACTTAGAATCACTTCTTCTCTGAGGGAAGTTAGCTATTAAGAAAGGTAGTAAGTTTAACAATAAGGTAAAGGGAGTGGAGAAAGTGCAGTTATCTGATATAAACAAATAATATGTGTGGAAATAATCTTTATCGGAAATCATATTGCAAGATAGCCAGATTATGATAATTTGTAAAACAAACGTCAATATAAGAAATGAAGAAAACTTATTTTTTTGTCTTCTAAAAATGAGTTGTTTATTTCTATCAATAGAAATTACTGTCATCAATTAAAGTAATTGCATGTATTTTAATTAAGAGATAAAGGATTAATTATATTTTCGAGCATTTTGTCTTTGTTCAAATACAAAAAGTAACATTACAACACCTCATATATTTTCTTATAGTTCACTAAGTGTTTGATTTCTAAACCTTTTTCTCAAGGTTAAAATACATACACTACAGATCACATGAAATATTTAAGAAACAAATTCCGTTTAAGTCAAGTCATCCAATCGGCACTTGATATTCCATGAACAACATAGTGCTTGTCATAAAAAATGCAAAGGTAAGTAGAAGGTGGTGGTGAGACAGCTGACAGGTCAAGTGGAAAAATAAGACTTTCATGTAAACATCTATGATGCAACGTAAAAAGTGAATTTGTTACGTGGAGATAATTTGTCAAAATTAAATAACGAACACACTGTTTTGACTTAGGAAGGAAGGGTCATCTCATGAAAAAGAAAACAGGCAAACTGGACTTTGAAGAGTCAATATATTTAAATACTGTGGCAGAGAAGTTAAAACACTCAAGGAAGAGAATCAGAGGGATTTAAACAGGTAGACCAGGAAGTGAGTACTTTGTAGAGGTAAGAAGAATCACTTCCATTTAGAAGACCTTAAAGTCATACTGCACAGCAGAATTCTCATTTCTCTGATGAAAACCTGCCACACGCATATTATTAGTTAAGGTAGCAACTAGTCATATGTGGCTGCCGAGTACATGAAATGTAGCTATTGCACTGTTTTAAAACTGACTTTAATCATTTTGAATTGAAATTCAAAAGCAGATGCTTTCCAATTTATTAAGAGATTAGATTCTGCTAAACCTGTTGTAAATTGAAAATAGCATTAAATCAACAATGTAGTCAATACAGCTAACCTACCAAACATGATAGGTTATCCTAGTCTGCCTTAATGTGTTGAAATTGTCAGCTTTTAATTGGAAAAAGGCATCTAATACAAAGTATATTTTATAATAAAGTGATTTATTCATTATTCTACTGAAAGTGAAAAAGCAGCATTTGGCTACATTACATACAATTTAAAAATTATTAGCAGAGCCATCATAAGTTGGGAACATCTATCACCATAAGTGTTTGACGAGTACCACACTGGGCAGTGCAATGTCTCCTATACAAATGAGACTGACAAATGAGGCCACGTCCCATCGGGATTCAAGAAAACCGATGATCAATGGGAAGCATTCCAAGTTTTCTTGGGAAAAATATTAAGAGACAAAATATAAAAACTAGTGAGATGACTAACAAGTGGCACCTTTACAAAAACACAGTAGAATAAAACAGAAACAGTGGGAATTATCTCATTTAAGTAGTCGAATGCAGAACAGAAACAAAATCATGCAGAGGTGAAAGTATAGTTCCTCTGTATCACCCTTTTTACAAAGTGCCCGCCACCTCTGGTCCATGGCATCTGCCCTCTGCGTCAGTTTGGAGCTTCTAGCACTTTGTTATGCCGTGCTATCAGAGCAGCCTCGGATATGTCTGTGGCATTATGACTCTTCAGTTGCCTCTCTCTCCACACTAGGTTGACAGAAGTTGGCCCAATGCGGTTTGCAACTCTCACAGCCTTGCTGTGGTCAGAACGTGAAGTCGTTCACTGTGTGCTAACTAAATTGAATGAATAAGAAAGGGGAGTAGACCTAATACACTAGCGGACAAGTCTAAATTACTAGAGACAGAGTGACTTTATGAACAAAAGGAGGAAATGCTGAAACAAATGTATTTGAAAGAAGAAGGTGAATGAACTCAAGCTCTCTAAATTCATTATTTCTGGCAGTCCTGAAATAGTCTGATAACAGAAGAAAATTTAGTGGAGGGAAACATAGTTATTAAAAAAGATGATATTTTTAGGAGTTATCAATAAAAGGGTTAATTAGAGGTGCAGTTGTCTTGGACTCCTAAGGAATGTGCACATATAGATAGAAAAAAAAATGGGTGAAATCATGGATTAATTAGCAAAAGAACAGACTCACTAATTTGTTAATAAAATAATATTAACACACAATTATGGAGTTAGCTCCTGGTATGCTCCTCTGTTCTCTGAAACAAACAAACCAGAAAGCTGAATTTGACTCTTTTCATTTCTGTGTGGGTGCTAATATAGCACGTGTTGAGGCCGAAATTCCACATCATCAACTCCATATCCACAGACTGCTTATGGAAACACAAAAATACATGGCTACTTCTGAGGTGACATAAGGTAAAAGTTAAGAGTTTATGGAGTAATTTGTCTTTCAAAGATTAGTGAATTTCATACTCATATTCCTTCACAAATTGCATCCTAATATTTTTGTTTAAACACTCAGAAATCTATATGCATTTCTCAATCCCTATCTTTCCCCCTGGAGAGATAAAGATGAAAGTCAGAAGGTTCCAGAAAGTGCTTACAAAGCAAGTGATTGTGAGAATGATGGCAAATAACTACATGTTCTCTGCATTGTTTTCATAAACACATTGCTGAGATGAAGTACACAAGTTTAAATGTTTATGTTATTTGAAGTACACACGTTTAAATGTTGTTTATGTGGAGCTCTGTGAGTTTTGCCAAGTATTGCCTTTTGAAAAATAACCTGATAACAGCAAAAGTAAAACTTAATTTAGGCACTTTTGTTTTCCTGTGAATATTTACAAAGATCCTTAATTATGCTAACGAACCATAGTGCATGATATTTTTGTGTTGTTGTTATTTGCAAGACAATTTGGAAGACAATACATCCTGAAATACAGATAAAAGTGCTAACTGTGGTTGCTATCATAAGGATTAGTTATTATGTAAAGGATAAATGGACCATAATTAGACATCTTTAAACATGAAGAGAAACACATCTGTGATATTTTCGCACTTTCAATTCACATTCCAGTAAAATTAGTTGGTCTCTATTCAACATCATAGAAATCCAAAGATCTATTATAATAAACATAGGGTATGTTACTTGTTAAATATTCATATCTACTAATTTTCATCACATATCTCAAGGGATTCTGGGTAAAAACCAAAAAAAAAAAGATATAATTCATTTTTCTGACTAATATTTAGCCTAAAATATGTCAAGATAACTAACAATGACAAATATATGTAATGCATTAAATTAAATAATAAACTTTCAGAAATGAGTTTCATCTTAGTGGTGTGTTCTCTACCTACAGAAAACATCTTTGCCATAGTTGATTGATGTCTGTTACCCTTCCAATAGATGTAAATTGAAGAATAAAATATTTCTGGTACTTTTTCCTAGTAGAGATCAAAATTATCAATTTAAGAATTTTATATTTGTAACACACAACACATGACTATGTTACCTTAGTTTACTCAGACTGCTACGTCATAACACCATAAACTGAGTTACTTATAAACAATGGAAACTCGATTCACTATTTTGGAGCCTTAGGAACCTTGATCAATGCATCTGCAGATTCTATGCCTGGTAAGTGGTACTGTTTGGATGACAGATGAAAACTATCTCTTGTGTCCACATGTACTGTAAAGAAGAGGCAGCATTCTGGAGTCCTTTTTTAAAAATAAGTGTACTAATTCTATTCATAGTCATGATATAAATTAGGCCATTTTGGACACCTAATATTTATATATATTTATAGGGTACATTACAGTAATCCAATATGCATATTAACATGTAATGACCAAATCAGGGTAATAAGAACTTCCCTCTCTTCAAATAATAATAATTTTATGTATTTGAAATTTTATATTCTTGTAGTTACAATCGTGGATAGTTACAGTTACTAGATACTCTACCACACCATAGAAAAACATCTGTGTTTCTTCCTCTGTGTTTCGTATCCCTTTTGTAACTTCCCTGTATCTCATGTGTTAGCTTACATAACAATGACAAATATTTGGTCATTTCCAATTTTTCCTGCTTCAAAAATTGCCATAGATATATTTTTTCATGATGAAAAACATTGGTGGAAATAATCTCTCCAAAGGAGATTCTAAGAGTAGAATTATTAAATACATTTTATAAGTATTTGATTTTTGATAAATTCTACAAAAGCTTCTATCAAGAAATGTATAGCAATTAACATCTCACTAATGGTGTACAAGAATCCGGCATTTTCCCAAAACCATCTGCAATTTTCATTATTAAGGAAGTGGAGCCAATCTGTTGGGAGAAGAATGAAATATCTCATTTTAAATATATAAATTTAAAGAAGTTAACTGTATTTTTATAAAGAATTTTAGCATCAACTTAAACAACTTTAGATTCATTATCAATATTTAAGTACTCCCCATTCACTTTTTAATATAAATTATATATATTTTAATTAGTATGTTAAAACATAAAATAAAGTACTACACGATACTTAATTATGTGCATCTATTTCCTTAAAAATGTATCCGTTCTTTATAGTGAAAACATTCAAACTCATTTCTTCTTGCTGTTAGAACTCTTTAGTATTTTATCATCGCTGTCAATAATGGCAGCGCACCAGAAGATGTTGCTCTTCTCTTTCCATAAATCAGCATCTATTGACTAACCTGCCCAGTATGACCCTGCCCTGTACCCACCCTACCTCTGACGACCATAATTTTACTCCTCACTTCTACTTTTGTAGATTCCACAGCCTGTGTTGATAGGTCAATGGATGTTGTATATAGTATGTGCTTATTTTACTTAGCAAATGAAGCCCAATTCCAACCATGTTGTTACGAATGTTATGATTTTATCCTTTTATAAGGTTGAATATTACAATGTGTCTCTACACCATACTTCCCCTTCCCTCTCATCACTTGGTACACACAGAGTGGGTCGTCCTGCAGTGAACACGGAGCTATGACAGGTTCATTTTCTCTCCCTCTTTTTCTCTTTCAGGTGGGTGGAAGATACTGTGTTTTGTTCTTAACATTTTTAGGAACCTCCACACCGTTCCCCACAATGCCTGTACTAATTCACTTTCTCACCCACAACGTGTGAGGGTTACCTCTTCTCTGAATCCGTGACTGCAGGTACAATTGCCATTAATTTTGATAAGACCCAACCTGACTGGGTTCATTGTGATTTTTATTTGCATATTCATTTTGATTATTAATATGGAACTTTTTTCATATACCTGATGATTGTTTTTCTTCTCTTTTCTTTCACGTTTCTTTCTTTTTTCTTTCTTTCTCCTTTTTTCCTTCTTTCTTTCTAAGACAGAGTGTCAGTCTGCACAGCAGGCTAATCTGAACTCATGATGTATCCAGACTGTTCTCAAATTCAAAACAATCCTCTTGAATTTTGTCTTCAGCCTCATAAATACCACTGCACGATACCATACTCAGTTTATCTGGTACTGGAGAAGGAAACCAAGTCCTTGTACTTCCTAGACAACAGGTCCAATGGCTGAGTAACGCTCCTCAATGTACCCAGTCCCCTAATAGTCCCAGCACTATTTTTGAATCTTCTTTTTTCCAATTTATTGATATGTATACATGCAAAAATTAAGGTTTACAATGGAGTTGAGCCTGTTATGCACATATGTATCTTGTCAAGGTGACAAGGGCTTTCCCACTCTCCTTCCATCCCTCCCCCTACCCTACTCTCCCTCCCTCCTCCCTTACCGGATCCCTGTGACAAATGTCTATTCAAGGTCATAGCCCATTTTAATTGAGTTTTATTTTGCAATGTTTCTGAGATCCTTATATATTCTGAATGTTTATTAACTGTAACGCATATGGTTAACAAGCACTTTCTCTCATTCTATAGGTTACTTCTTTATCTCTTTGCTGTGCCAAAGCTTTTTTTTTTTTTTGAATGTTTTTGCCTTTGTTTTTGTCCTTTGAGGATCTGAGCAAAAAGAGTCCTTGCCTATTTCCATCTCCTAAACATATTTTGCTATATTTTTCTAATAAATGTTATATTTGTGTTTAATTTTTCTGAGTTTATTTTTATTCATGAATATAGGGCATTAACTTTGCTTTATCAAAAATATATTAATGTGGTTAACACTATTGAAATAGCTTCCATATTCCGGTGGATTGACATAATAGAAACTTATTTTTATGTAGAGGCGATGTATCTCACACAATGTGTATTCCAGCTTGATAGGTGTCATTTTTCCGAGAGGGCAACCCCTTCCATTTAAGAAATGAATTCCTAGGTTCTGCTCGTCCAGTGTCTCTCTTGTTTCTCAAATCTCCTGAATTCACAGTGAAGAAGCACTTCAATTTCCATTTTACTCAGAAGAGTTACTCTTGTGGGAAGAAAGGTTGAGTGTTGTGGGGGAACCTTTGTGATTAGAGCACTTGTTGAGGAAGCACGAAGTCCCAAATTCAAGCCCTCATTACCACATATACTGGGCATGGTGGCACATGCCTATAATTCCAGCATTTGGGAGACTGAAGTTGGAGGATTGCTGTGAGTTCTAGGCCAGCCAGGAGTACATAGTGAATTAAGGAGCAGCCTGGACTATAGAGAAAGACCATGCCTCCCAAAAAAGTAGTGGGGAGGAATGCAGGTTGAAAGAGAGACTGAGTAACACGTATTTTGGCTAGTACTGTTTTCATGTTTTGATGAAAGTCTGTGAACTTTACTACACATTAAGCATAGCTTGACAGACATAGATAGCAGATACTGTGATCTAGCCTTTTGCTGGCCTTCTACAAAAATAGAGTATTTATTTCATTGAAGATGTAATTTCAATGATTAATCAGGCATTTGCCTAATATAATTATCTTCATATGTGAGATTCTACATAAATTTGAATAGGTAAATATCTCTGGTTTAGTCACATACTTGTAAACATCTTTGTTCAATTTTAATTTGGGCTTTAAATGAATACTTTTAAAGTGTGTTTTCCATCATCAATCTAATTTCAAAATATTACTGTTTACATTTTTCCAAGCAGGGTAGATTTCTTTTTTATTGTATGGCCAGCAAAAGGTTTAAAGGACATATTTATTCATGCATACATGTACACATGTATTTGATTATGTATCAGACAAATGAGAAGTGAAACAAATATATGTGTGTGTGTTTGATAATATGTTAAAATACAGTTGATTATATACCTTGATTCTTGTACCTCAAGTGACATTGTTTTTTATGCGGCATTTTTAAAGCATGAAAATATGAAATATTTTTCTTTTTATTTGGTTCTCAGTCCTTTTTCTTGTTGACAGACGAATGTTTACATGTAAAATATAATGATATTCTTGTCAAATTTTTGCAAATATTTTATTTATAATTTGGTTTAGCATTTCTCTGAATTTTTTGACACAATGATTTTTGTCTTGCCTTGATATAGGTAACTCTGTCAGTCTCTATAAAGTCTTATATGGTCTTCTTTGCTAAAAAATACTTTTCCTATCTTAGAATCAGATAAAAATTCCCATATTAAATAACATTATATTCACCTTGCTTTTAATATATAATTATCCCTGCTGTGTTTAACCATTACAGAAAGCTCATACATTCCAATTTAATTCATTCTGTGAAGGTAAAGTATGTAAATTATTTCATTTCTAAGTTTTTTCTTTGACAAATATGTAAAATTCTTAGAGCAGAAAAATTTTTCTTTGTTGTAATAGATCAAAATTCAAATGGAATTCTAAGAATATTAATATAGTTTATCTACTTTTCATTACCAACTTGAACTGCCTTCATTCCTCAGAGATTCCAGTTTAACCACAGGAAATATGCAGCTGAGATTACATGAATAAGATACATTCCCTAATACAACTATTATACATATTAAAATAACTAATTAGTAAAATTTATTCTTATATTATCTCCTCTGTTAAAAAATTGAGTTTTCAAGGTTTGTCTTTTCAAGTAGTAAGTGTACTACTTTAAATTACATATATGGCTATGAGGTAAATTGTGTCTCCCCACCAAATTCATCCTCTGAAGCCTTAAAGCCCAATGTAATTGTATTTGAAGTCAGGGCTTTCGGGAGGTAAAGATTGAATTATAAGTGGAGGATCCTAGTACAACAGAACTGGTGAATTTACAAGATAAAGAGAGAAGGAGCTCTGAGTGCTTAGTGTGTCTTTCTCTGTGCATGTGCTAACAAAATACCTACGCAGTACATATCAGGAAGATAACCATCTATAAGCCAAGGAAAAAGATTTCACAAGAAAGCAAATTTTATGGCAGCTTCCACAGCCATTAAATAAAATAAAAATAAAAATAATTCATTGTTTAAGCCAGCTGGTCTATGGTATTTTGGTCTGGCAGCCCAAACTGACCAATATACTGTGTATTTTATTCATTTCCTCATCTTTGAGACACAATGTCAATACTCACAACTTACAGCAGAATAGTTTTAATTTGGCTCGTGGTACAAAGGATGGCTGGCTGATAGTAGTAGCATGGCAGAAAGGTCTGATGGGAAACAGCGGCTCGCAGAGTCACAAAAATGAGCAGAGTAAGAGCAGAGCAGATCCAGAAAGGATGATGTAGATTTCCAGGTCCAGAACCCAGGACCCAAAGCTCCAGCCAAGCCTCACGTCATAAAAGCACAGGAATCAATGGATTATTGCATCTGATCCAATTAACCCTATAAGCCAATCCTCTCCCGAGTATATGGGGTTTTAATTAATACCATCCTACATATATTGTGCTATTCTCTGTACTATTTAAAATAGTCTTTATTAAAATCTTATGTTAGGGAGTTTTATGTTTTTTCACAGACAAATAACTAAAATAATCCTATAAGCTTTGTTAGTGACAATATAAAAATCTGTATGCTGAGTGAGTCAATAACAAAAGGAAACAAATATGTGGATTTAGGCATACTATCAGTCAAGTAATGTTTCAAAAGCTTACTGTCGTCATATAATGAAAATATGAAAGCACTACATGATTAACTTAGGAATGTTTTTTGTGTCCTCATAAATTGATTGATTTTTTGTGTCCTCATAAATTGATTGATTGATAAATTGATTGATTTCAACGACAAAATGGAGTCTGGCTAATGTCTCCTGACTTCAAAATATATTTAAAGTATTCATTGATTCTCCAAGCTCTAGTCAAAACACAATGCCAAAAAACAAATCTGTTTGATTCTGTGAATAGTGAGCACCATCTCCATGTGACAGCTTCTATGTTCACGCTTACGAAGTCACTCTTCCTTTACTTTGATAAAAGCTATATCATCAATGAAATTTGACAGGGCTGAATTCCAATCATATTTTACATTCCATTTTGAATACATTTTCCTCATTTTGGAGCCATGATCTTTGATGTGCTGTCATTAAATGTTGTAGTAAAGAAAACAACCATTGTCATTTTCTGAATTTTTGTTTTTACTTTTTCTTTTAAGTATGGCAAATTTCCTGAGGGCAATGACTGTGTCCACCTGTGTTTGTTCGTTGACTCCTTAGGTAAAAACAGTACAGTATATAACACAGTCATAAAAAAAAACTTTATGAAATGAACAAATAAATGGATAAATATATTAAATGATTGATCAATATTAATAGACTATTAAATTAATATATAAATAGAAAATAAATAATGAATATATAAATAAACAAATTAATGTATAAATAGGCAATAAATCCCATTTGAAATTCTAAGTTAACATTTCAATGGACACTAGTCATAAGAAATCTTAGTTAATGATGTGAAAATGGGCAAATTAGCCTTACAAACACTGAGCACATCTGTTCTAAAATATTCTTGGCTTTTGGTGTGCTATATGCAGGCTCCATGCTACCATGTATATATCCAAAAACTCAACAGAGGGGGTTTAGAAAAGCACTGTCTTTGTCACATAAAGAATACTATTCTATTTTCCCACTGTTTTTATTAATATACATATGGAATACATAGACTTTACAATGATTTGGAGTATTTCGTGTACATATGTATCATATTAACTTTACAATCCCTTCCCATTTTTGACCCTCCCATCCCCTCCCTGTCCCTTCCCCCAACTCAGGCTATCACTTCATGTGGTTCTATATAATGTCTGTGTTCTGGGTTTTCAAAGTCAGAGAGACTATACAGTACTTAATATGTTAATCCTCCACACCTAAATCATTTTGCTTAAGTCACTACTCTAACTCAGCTTCCTATTCTTCTAATGGGTCGCAGTAGTTAAATCTTGATGCCTCTTCTCTGAATCCAACCAATTCCTTTATTGGGATATTTACCAAAAGATTTTTTTTCCATATTTTGCTATATCTTTGTTGCTATTCTCCCCCCACCTCATATTATTGATATGTATAGGTGCAAAGTTTAAGGTTTACAATGAAGTTTAGCATTTTGTGCACCTATGTATCTTGTCAAGGTGACAAGTACTTTCCCACTTTCCTTTTGTCCATTCCCTACCCACCCCTCCTCACCTCCCTACCCTACCCCCCAGTTTCACTTTGTTTTTCTTTTTACATTCCTATTCTTAAGCCTGGCCTTACACAACAGTTCATATTAGAAAATAAATACAAGCATGTAGATCAAAAGCCTAGTAAATTTGGGAAAGAAGAAAAAGAAAGTTAAATTTCAAATGCCTTAGCTGAATACTGGAAGGTACATATTTGTGCATTTACAGGGCTATCTTTACATCAATGAGTTTTCTTAGGATAAATTTTAATCAGTGACCTAATAAGTAAATTGTTACAATAAAACAAAGCTAAAACTATATCACATTGCTACATTAAATGAACTTAAATCTATACTACATAAATGTACTTAAAGTAATAGATATGAAGGTAAATTTAGTTATTTCAGAATTTTTTAACTTTCATAACTTATTTACTCATATTTCTCTGATTACTAACATTCTGCTAGACTTGGTTTATAATTTTATCTCTCTATCCATCCATATATTCATACATTTGTATTGTTAAGAGATTTTATGTCAATACCCCATGTTGCATTATTAATTAAAAATCATTCTATTTTTCACACTACTATATCATTACTAATAATAATGTTGTGGGGAGATTTCACAGGTTTTGTAGAAGGACTGGTTCTCTTTTAAAAGTATGTCAATCAGATGATTTAATTACCAATCTATTTTTTATTACATTTTCTCTTTAGATGTTGCCTTTTCTCCGAGCTGTTTTATTCATTTAACTTGTTATTGGAGAAATAAATACCTAAGTCCTCTGAGTTATATTTGGTTTGAATTATATAAAAATCTCACAGGGACTTTAGAGTCTAAAATATATAGTTTATCCATATAAAATATTTAAAATTCATTTATATTGAATTTATTTCACTGACAGTGGAGTAATATGACCACAAATCTTAAAGTGTTGATTGACTTTATCTCAACAGTTTCAGCTCCTGAAAGGGACGTCAAAACCTCCAAGAGTTACAAGTGTTCTTTGTTCCTATTTATTGACACAAATCTAAATTACATTATTATATAATGTGGTATTGTAGGTTTCATCTTTCATCTAGTTGGTGAAAATTAATTTGTCATTTTATTTTACCTTGATTTTTATGTTGAGATACTGTCGTAAGTCAGGTAAATGAACGTGTTTGTTTCTAACACTGCCTAAAGTATTAAAATTTTAGAAAAGTAAATGTTTATTTGCAACGAGATGACTGCCTTAGAAATATAAACAACAAAATGGAAGCAGTAATGCAGTCAACTGAATATAACTAATAGTGTTTGTTCACGGGCACAAAAATATAAACACATAGGTTTTGGTAAAAGCAAAACATAATGAATGTAAATTAGATTAAAATAATTATACTTTTTATAAGATGTAATCACATGTAAATTCAAGGCTACTTTAAATGATACAGGAAAATTATTTAGCAAGGTGTCATGGTTTGAATGGGACCCGCAAAATTCCTGTGTGGGTAAGTGTATTTCCAATACAACTGTATTGGAGCTAGAATCTGATGGACAGATTTTGGATCACGGGGGCAAAGTTTCCACTAATGGATTAACGCACTATAAAAAGGTCTCTGGTAGTACATTAGCTTGTTCTACTTTCTTTCAGGAGAGAATCCAGTGTTCCTTCCCTGTGGAGGGAAGGCATCGGTAACAAGGCATCATCTTAGAACTGGAAACCATATCTATTAGTAGTTTTAATTTGGATGTCCCAGTTCCCAGAATTGTGAGAGTTAATATTTTTGCTCTTTAAAAACTGTCTCTGTCCAAAATTCCATTGTATTGGCACAAAGTGAACTACCACAGGATACGAAGCATCGTATCATACATAGAACACTAGCCAGAGATTCTCATCTGTCAATTAATTTGAGCTTGTTTACACAACTTAGTTGAAAACAGGTTTTCTCAGGACACATATTGAGGTGAAGACTCAAGCCCAAATAGCTCATAGTGAAATTTTTCTCAGAAGAAACCAGGCTTGGAGCTGCAGAAGCAAAGCTGGGTTAAGGTGAAGTAAGAGTCCCTCAACTCAGGGACAAAATATCTGGGGAGTGTCTTAGTTACTTTTTCGTTGCTGTGATTCAATACCAGACACCCACAAATTTAACAAAGGTTTGTTTTAGCTCACAGTTTGATATGGTCACAATCCATCAGGGGTGGCTGGCAGCAATCAGAGTACAGGACAGAGGCAGAGGTGGAGGCAGCTTCTCAGGACATCACATACAGGAAAGCAGGTAGGTGCAGCTTATGTATCCTTTCAGGTCTCCACCCAGTAACCAGTCCCTCCTGCATCCAGGTGTGGCCACTACATACTGTTAACCCTAACTTAACTGTAATCCACCCTTCCAGGCCAGACCCCAATCCATCAACATCACCTGGTTCCATAGACAAATATGTGAGACTTTTGGGGGACATTCCAGATCCTAACCACAACAGGGAGATCACAAATGCGGATTAAATATTTTAATACCTTATTATATGCAAAAAAACCTAAATGGGAACAGCCATGACAAACAAAATGTTAACTTTTAAAACTAAAGACTGTGTTGTTGTTTCTTTCCCCCATTTTATTGATATGTATAAGTGCAAAATTTAAGGTTTACATTGAAGTTGCGCGTTTTGCGCACACACATGTCTCTTATTATGCAAAGGAGGAACTGTTTTTCATCACCCCAGAGTCTCTGCACCATCTCCCTGTATGTAGATTTATGACGTGGAACAATGGCATGAAAAGAAATGATGGAAGTAAACAGGCCTTTCTATTAAGCCATTTTATTATAACTTTTACATTGTGATAACTACTTTTGAGCTGATTTAAAATATAGGGGATTATTTTGATGAGTATATTTTGGGGTAAAACGTGTTTCTTTTGCTTTGGACCCAAATAGTGTTTGCTGCAGTACAGCAATGTAAGGAAAAAGCTAAACAGGGTGTGATTTGAGATAGTCTCATAATGTATTGAGAAGCAATGGAATGGGAATCAAACATCAAAGCCCATCAATCTTGAGACAAAAAAGTGGGCTTAAGACCACATACAGCAGAGCATTGTTAAAGGGCACAATCCTTGAGCAAGTAGAACAAAAACTCCAGGGGACATTATGTTTTTCATATAAATAACCCAGGACTATGCACTCCAAGCAGGAGGGAAATGCGAGTCTAAACAGCAAATCACATGCGCAGTGTGGATAAAATAATCTTGCTAGGAAGACAGCTAATACAGACACTTGTAATTTTGTTTTGTGACTTTAGGGGAAAAATCCACAGTCCATGAACTTAAACTCTTCTTAATTATCTAAAAATTGTGATATAGCCATATAAGCTACCAAGTTAACTCCCAATTGTCATATTCATTTAACTAATAATGTCCACAAAAAATTGCCTACATGAGTGCTGAACCATTTAGCAAACATTTCACAGTGCATGCATTGAATCTTACACACTTATTCCAAGTCCTGGTTTCATTTTCTTTCTGAAACCTTTTTATTTTCTTACACTGAGTCCATGCAATAGAATATAGCTGAATTTGAAAAGCTGTTGAATAATTAGAAAAAAAGTGAGAAGCAAACTATTCCATATAGACTAACTTTCAAACAGCTTGAGGAGGCAGAAATAGAAATTACTCTTTTCTGGAAAAGTAAAAGTTATAAAAATTACTAAAATTAAATAAAGAGCCCCAACTCTTAAATTAGGGCTCATGTTCATGTCAGCAGTAATCACAGTAGCCAAACCACGGAAACACTCCAAGTCCTCATCAACAGATGAGTAAGGTGAGGTACAAACATACCAGGGCATGCAGGAAGCTGAGTTTTACAAGATGACTGTCTCTGAATAAAATCAGCCAAGTAGGATAAAGATAAACATTCAATGATCCCACTTCAATGTTGATTCTAAAACAAAGTCATATAAACAGAAAATTGCCTGGTTACTAGTTAATGGAAGGAGATAAGAATAATTGAATGAGAAAGGGGAATTTTTAGACAAATGAAACAAAGTTTCAACTGGACAGGAAGAATAGGTTCTGATGATGTATTTCATAGCATGTTGACTATTGTTAATGATATATTTCAGAATTAGTTGGAGTATTTTAAATGTCCTCACCAAAGAACTAAAGTCATTGTATCATAAGCACACGTGCATATTTATGTTTATAGCAGCATGATTCATAATAGCTGAATTATGAAAGCAACCTAATGAACAGAGGGATGGACACTGGATCTGTACACAAAGTGGGATCCTATAAGGCATAAGACAGACAGACGTGAAGCATTTGCAAGAAAATGGGATCTCCTCTATTCAATAGTGATCAACGAAATGGACCAAAAATTAAGGATTGATTGGAATCTCTCATGTGACTCTGCCATAAATACATGAATAAAAAGATCTTAAGATAAGAAAGAGGGTGGGAGAGGGGAATGGCCTTCTAAGGAAGGGGAGGTGATCTGGATAGTGGGAGTTGACAAGAGAAGGGAAAGGGGAAGAGGGAGGGAAAAAGTGGTCAAAAGTGATACATACAGCAACAAATTCCCAAGATGTGTGCTAATTAACGATATTGAAAATATAGTTCAATCACAGTTAAGTAAAAAAAGAACCATCTTCACCAGGAAAATTAATAAGTATGTGAAGTGATGTTACATGAATTGGCCTAGTTTGATCATTCCACAATGAATATGTGTATTGAAAATTCATATAATATCCCCTCAACATATACAATTAGTATTGGTTGAATAAAATTTGTCAAAAGCTAGAAACCGTGTTGCGCACCTGTCATCTTAGGCTTCAGAGAGACTCATCACGAGTTTTACCCTAGCCGGCGCAATAGAGCCACGGATGAGACCCCGTCTAAATAAATACATAAGAAACACATAAATAAACTTTAAAAAGATCTATTATGTATCACAATATGATAGGACTCAATTCAATCTTCAGCACGAAAGAAATAAAATAAAACAAAATAAAAATTATTTTTAAAATTCTTTCAAAGGTACTTTTGTAAAAAACAATTCTCCTCACATTAAAAATGTTTTTTGAATCTTAAAAGCATTCAAGATGATACTTAGAAAAAGGGAAAAAGGAGCAGAATTTTACAATCAAAAGGATAAGAGTAGCAATGGCGAGAAACAGGGTTCGTAGATGAGAGTCAGGACTAGGGGGTTCTTCTCTCCTCTTCACACAGGCACTAGTGACCTGACGCTCTCTAATCACTTGGCCACCTCTGTCTTCACGAGATACACCAGAGTGTTTCCTTCTGACACATGAGTGTGAAAATACACCATGCCTTCACACAATGGCAAACGCATTGAGAGCAGGGTGGTGGTTGCTCTGAGATTGTCAAGTAGTAATCAACAACCATAAGATAATGATTGGATGATGACGTTGATATGTCGTATGTAGTAAAATAGCACATATCTATGAAAAGAAAATCTGCCTCACAGAGAACCTGATCATTTCATTTACTTAACACATCTCACTTAAAATATAAGGAAAAATGTAAATTAGTCTTTAATTGAATGAGAAAATCTTTCAAATATTTGGCTTCTGTGTTTTCCTGTCTTGACCTAGTAGGCACCATGTCACATACTATTTTCAGGACTGTGTAACAAAAGCGACTTCTGGCGAGTTGCTAGACTGCGGGGATTTATTAGTGGGAACCAGATGAGCTAAGACAACGCAACTACTGGAAAATGCCTACCAGTGAAACTGGAAGATCCAAATAACAGGTAGTACCTTATCTATTTTCTACTACTATGAGACATCTGCTCCCTTTTTTCCCCTCAGGTTCTGCAATATTGTCCCAGTTTCAAAGCATTGAAATTAAGTTGTTCAATGAATATGTGAGTGAGTATGTTTACACAATAAGCAAAGGTAGGTTATATGCCCATAGGAAGCTTGATACGCTCCGAAACCTTACCAGACAGCCATATAAAGATCACAGACATTAAGAAGAAGGAATAACCAGAAAGAAGTTAAATTTAATCACCAGAACAGCAAAAACTGGGATACTATTTTAAAAGCAAGTCTACAAAACAAAAACAAAATAAGCAAAAATGTGGTTTAAAATTAGTCTCCCAGAACTACCGAGGGTACGTTGTTTAGACTGAAGTCAAATGCTGTTCAGAACAGAGCAAATATGCATCTCCTGTAGCGTCATGCACGACCAAGGATGAAGTAAGAGGGAAAAGTAAGAAAGTCAGAAGTCCTTAAACTCTTTATGAGAGCTGAGCAGCTACAGAGCTTCCATTGTCAGCAATCAAAACACAGTATCAAAGATCCGTAACCACCATATGGGAATCAACGGCGACGCCTTTCTTTTAAATAAGCAAAATGATTTTAAATACAGAAAGTAGGAAGTAAGTACTGCATATCGGAGCAATTTCTAATCTAAATAGTTATTTTAAGTATTCTTTTAAGGAATATTCAATATTTTTAATGTTAGTTAAATCAATATGTCCAAATATATTTGGCAAATTATGTATGAAAAATATACAAATTTATGATCTACAAATAAATAGTTGCTTTACTGATGTGATGTTGTCCCGAAAATGTTTTTCTGCCACAATTTCTCATAGGACCTATAAAATTGATAAGGTTATTCACAAAGGTAAACTTCCAATTCGATGTTTAGACATCACTGAATTTGGTATTCTTCATTCATTCATTTTCTAATGATTTAATTCATAAAAATTTGCTTTAATTAATGAAATTTCAGAAATGTTCGATAGCATACCATTCCTGAATAAAAACCTGCTTTGTTCTGTGAAGGAGAGGGGAAAGGAGAACTTTCAGAAGCATTAAGTCTTTAACAGTCTGTGTATAGGAAAACTATGACTTTTAGGATTCTTCTGCATGCAAGTTACCTAAGCTGAGCCAAGTAATTGATTCAAACCTGTGTATTTGGAGGAGAGCTTAACTTCCTTATCAATAATTAACAGCATGTTCCTTTCCATTGCCCCTTCCTGCCCTAGCTCACCCGGGGCTTCTACATGTGCTGTCTGATTAGTGTGATTGCTAGATCTTATGACAGCATGTCACGGATCCAATTTTGTAACTCGAATTGAGGAAAATAAGCTTTTTATATATGTGACATAGTAATTGTAGCATGAGGCAGATTTTTCTTAGTTTCAATTCTGGACACTTTTCTCCCCATTCTTTATGTGCCCTGTGGTCCTCAGGAGCTTTATCTTGTCGACTGTGGGGCTAAGAGGTCTTATCTTTCCTTGAAAATTCACCCCTGTGAAGCAGAGCTGTCTATTAAAAGAAGCACATTAAAGATGCAGATGCCTTGTTCCATTTCTCCTGATTCACTAGTTCTGGGTTGTGGCCTAGGTGTATGGCAACAAATTCATTTTGTCAAAACCTTACTTCACCTCTTTATGATATCCCATTACTATTTTCAGGGGAAAAAAAAGAAAACCAGTTAACTAAAGAAAAATTCTTTCAGTATTATCAGGATTAGACTAAAACCAATATCTTAATCTGCCAGGAAACAGTGATGTAGTCATGACCTCCTCTTGCACCTGGCAGGATGACCCGGAGGTATCTCATCATGCCACAAACAGAAAGATTTCATTATAATTTCTGTAATACCAGAAAATTTGCTCTATTTTACTTTGTAATTTACCCTTATTAGTTCTACTTCTCAAGTATTTTGAAGAGAATAGTATATATATATGATTGCCCAGACCAAGAATCTTCGTATTTTTTTTCATTTATTTAAGCAGGGAATCCTGAAAAACAAATATTATACCTATGACAGATCAGACAAATAACAGACTAAAGAAAAACTAGCTGCTTGCCTGTGTACAGAGTAGCTAGTAAGGATGCCCAAACAGCATGAATTCTGTCAGAAGTAAAACTAAACCCGGAAACACGTACCCCAAATAACCGTATTGCCTATAATTATTTCTATTGACTGAGATGTTTAAACCTTTTAATTAAGGTCAAATTTTTGTGAATAAATTCAACAGAAAAATGATTTAAAACACATTCAATGTGTACCTTTGAGTATATTACCAAACATAAATATAATTTTTTTCCCTTTTATTTACAAAAAGTCTATGTATTTAACTGTTACAATATTTCCTGCCAATTTCACTATATAGCTTTTAGGTGTATTTATTTATTCCTTAATTCAATAGTTCATCAAATATCTAATATTACCAAGCACTTGGCTAGTGTACACAGATTGAGAGAGAAGAAAGATAATGTGTCTACTAGGACCTCATAAGTAAATACAAAGACTAAATAGTTAGAAAGAGACATGAGAGACTTTTTAACATGTTGATATATGCACTCTTACAGGGGCACAAAAGAAGGTCATTTTGCTTATACCAAGAAAAATGAGAAATAAGCTTTGTAAAATGAAAAAAATTACATTCTTATCGGAAGCCTATTCTGCAACTTTCCAGTGAAAATGGGAGCAGAACTGAAGGGACGAATGTCAGGTAAAGAGAGCAGAGGTATCTGGTGGTGAACTGATTTTTCAAAATGTATTTTGAAGGAATTACAAAAACTTCGGAAAATGTTAAGTAGGAGAGCGAAATAATACGAATTGTACTTCAGAAAACTCCCTCCTGAATGGAGACTGCACGAATACGGGGAGGGCAAGTTACTGTGGAGTCCGAGGAAGACACTGATTGGAGAGATATGAAGAAAACGGAAATGGAAAATGGAGAGGAAACGGGAAAACACCACAGAGTACTTAGGCTTTCCCCTGGCTAGAACAATACAATTTAAAGTTTTAGACTTCAATTAAAAAGTAATGAGAAAAAGAAGGTAAAATAATAAAATACAATCAGAAATATATGAAATACTATTCTTATCACAATACATAATCATAAAAATTATTCTCTTGATTCCCAAAATGGAGCCTGGTTTTAGTTACAAGGCTTTGCCTGGTCATCAGGAAAGCCGGGTACACAGTTAATATCAGTAAGCCACACTCTGTTCTGATTTACTACTCTATGAACTAGCTATGTGCTCAAGAAAAAACGTGAAGGCCCCAAAACTTCTTCCTCATCCTACATAAATGAATTATGAATAAGACAGAGCCAAAGCTGTTTAAGAGATAACAAGAATTAAAGAATTTGCAGCAGATGGTACCAGCTGCGCACATTTAATTCCAGCTCAAACAATCTGCCAAACAGTTAGACAGAACTGCTTTTGCATGGGAAATTGGAGCGTCTGAGAGCCAGGGAAGAAACGAGAGTAGTCCTTCTGGCTGCAGTTATGAAACCTTTTATTATAATGAATGTTCATGGACATGCACCCTTCGCTCCTGTCTCTGCACTAGCTCCTTCTTTCCCTTCTTTTCTTTCCACCTCAAGTGAGCACAGATACTCGTGTGTACAAATGCACAGCAATGCTTTTATGAGTCAAATAATGACTTTGAAAAATTAATGTGGAAACATGCACAATATAGCCATTCAGCAAATATGCACCAACAATATAGAATAGTTTATGATACTTATTTAAGGATGCTGTTTTTACATGGTTTTAAGGCCATTACCTATTTGCAATTATGTGAAATATAAAGAATAAAGCAAGAGAAGGACAGTAGGGTAAAGGTCCCAAGGTGCTCTAGAAATTCAAAAACAAAAATATGCTTCCAGTATATTGGAATGAGCTAAATAAAAAAAAAATGTGTGTTGTATACGTGTGTGTGTGTGTGTGTGTGTGTGTGTGTGTGTGTGTGTCTGTGTGTGTGTGTTAAGTGGGGAAAAATGAAAATTATTGAGCTGAACTTCGAGATCGGAAGTGTGAACTTACAATGAAAATACAGCCTCGGTACAGCAAGTGTTGAACTGTAAGGGCGCCAGGTCAACACGGTTCCAGGGAGACAATGTCGATTCATTCAGAGTTTGTAATTACTGGAATGGGTCACCAGATGTAGGGAACATGTTTGAAGGTTCATAACTATGGATTGAAGAAAACAATCTTATCCTGATTATGTGATAATAAAAGGTCATGAGTTTGTTGAATAATATAGTGGCCTTAATGACAAACTTCCTCTTGGTGCATTGTAGAGTGAGCGAGGTAAGAGTTTAAGTCTTAAGGGAGCAAAAGGTAGGAGAGGACTTATGCGTGAGATAGTCGGTATTCGGACTCAGAAGACGAAAAAGAATGGGTAGAGATGAGATATAAGGGGACAGAGCGGGATCTAATGCAATGGAGACACTTTCTTACACAAGGATGAGAAGAGTATGTAAAACTAAACCTTTGACTCTGACAATCAAGATGGCAAAGACAATGGGTTGCAGAGTTCTTTTTGAAGCAAATTTCGGGAGGAAAAAAGCATATGAAAAGGGTGAAGCTCCCACATTGAGTTTGAGGGAAGAGTAAAATGGACAATGTGAGGGAGTGTTTAATAGCTTTATTTTTTTAATCAGGCACAGAGATTTATATAAAATCATTCTGGATAAAAGAGTAATCACAGGTGTTTGGAAATTAAAAAGAACAAATTAAAATGTTGGTGCCCTCAAAATATTTCTGTGAAGAATTATGCTGCTTAGAATGGAAAGAATCAACATTACAGGGAAGAGAGAGAAAGATACCCACAGAGAGAGAGGAGAGAGAGAGAGAGAGAGAGAGAGAGAGAGAGAGAGAGAGAGAGAGATTAAAGATAATTTTAAATATAAAATGCAGCGACCATGTTCAGAATACCAGTGTCTTTACCAGCCCCCAGCATTAGCTTCCAGAGCTACCAAACTAAATGGTCAAGAAACTTGATGTTTGAAATCAAGAAATCAACAGAATTTTTGTTTTATTTCAGAATGAAGTTGACATAAGATTAATCGATCCCCCCACCCCCCCGCCAGGAGAATCTGACAGTGAATTCTTTCCACATCTCTCTCCTAGCTTCTAGCGATTGTCCGGCATCTTTACACTCCTGGGCATCCAGGCCCATCTCCTGCCATTTCTGCTCCTTTTTCACATGGTCTTCTCCTCTGCCTCTCTGAGTCTCAGGCTTCCTCTATCATTCTTTTATAG